>JAFJYG010000203.1:0-67214 GCA_017366145.1 Cadophora sp. M221 | reverse complement strand
CCTTCCATTTGGTCGCTGCTTTTCAGTTCGTAGGTTCCCGACGAAGGTTTCGGCTCAGTCCTGCTGACGCCCACCAAGATTGAGGGATTTCGTCTCTTCGCGCCAGGCGTGATATAATTCGATGCATTCCTCCAAGGTCTGTGTCCTGTCTTGCAGCCCTATCTGCTCTTGCCGTAACAACATCTGCGTAAGTTCTCCAGAAGCGATCTCCTCTGCCTCTGCTCCCGTTGATTTCTTGAAGTTCATAAATGTCTTCCTCCTCATCTTCGGTATTGGACCCGGAATCTGATACATCACATTCGTGCTCCCCAGTCCGATCAAGGCTTGTCATCGAGGTGCTGGCCGAGGCGGAGGCTGAAGCGGACGACGGCCCTGATGCTGAGGAGGATGATGCGGCGGCTGCAGCAGCAGATGTAGAAGCAAACGAGGACCCGGCACTTGGTGCCTGGGGATCCGGTGTGATGCTTGTCAGGAGAGTGTCCCACGCAGCGCCACCTTCAGGGCTCAGGCTTCTGTCTCGGTCCCCAAGTCCATCTAAACGTGCTTGACGAAGCCGCCGCGATGTCTCAAGATTGTTTGCTGCTCGATTCAACACGCCCGAGAGCGCTGATCTTCCTATCGACTAATTGACAAGTCAGTATGTTTCAAAAAATCAAAAAAAAGAAGAAGAAAAAAGAGACTCTATTGCCAATGAACAGGGGGTAGCGAGAGTAGTTATTTGAGAGCCCTTTCAAAGGACATCTCTTACACAAGTCAAATAAGCCAGGTATAACACTTACGTCCGTGTATGGGTGAGGGTCCCCTCTCGCAGTGAAACTGAAGTCAGCTTCCTCGAGGGGACGGCGCGGTGGTGAGTCCATGTCCCGCGTTGTGGGTTGGTGGGATGGGGAGAGTACTGGAGTTAAGGATGAAGAAAGTCGCGGAGAGTCTGTCCTGGCTAAGAATGCCAAATCGCTATCGGTGTACGGAGGAGTAGGCGCAGGATGCCTCCGTGCCATTCTTCGTAGATCTTGCCTGACTTGTCGTAGTCTGTAGATTTCTCTCTGGCGTTCTTCGGCAACTGAATAATCTCTCGATTCAGGAACTGGTGGCATTAAGGGACCATCGACGTCCGGATTCGATGGATGCTGTCTTTCGAAGCTGAGGGAGTCGTGCATTCTCATTCGCTCTTGTTCAACCATGCGCAATGCCCGCATCTGCAGGGCCGCCGATGAACGCAGTTCGACCTGGTTTGGCATGTTGCCTTGTTGACTTTCCGACACCTCGAATTCTTCTGGCTCAGCCTCGGGCATCAAGCCCAGTATTCTGCGCCTACGCGCCTCAGCGGTCAGACGCGCATGAGGTCCTCGCAGTGTCCGCTGTCTTCGAATGGACGATCGTGGTCCTGCTGCGATCTTTTCCGCTGCCTTGGACGCGACCTCAGGCTCGACTGGCGTAATAAACAAACTGTGATCTGATTAGCAGCGCATGCGAGAAGGGGGAAGGCTGGTGGACGTACGGCAGACCCATTTTCGCGGATTGAGGGCGCGGAAGGATGGACAAAGTCGTACGGAAGGGTAAAGGAGTGTTTGCGACAGCGATTATGTGGATTTCGATGGAAGTTTCGATGGTTTTGATTCTGGCGGTGATGGCAGTGGAGGTATTCCAGGTGCAAGTGTTGATGAAGGCGAGGCGAAGGCGACGGGCGCCGCTCACGAACCGAAGGAGGGAATGGCAGGGCGAGTTTGTTAGCGCGGGTTGCGGTCGCTTCTACTTGCTGCTGCAAGTCATTTGTGTGGAGCAATCAAGGGGCGTGGGGGTGCAGGGCAGGGCAGGGTGTGGCAGGCTGGGTAGGGGCATCCAAAACAATCGAGAGGCTGAGAAGATCCCAAACTTCAACTCAACTTCAACGTCCAACAAGACCTGACTCACCCACCACGTACGATCCTCCCCTTGGTCAACATAATTACGCATTCGCAAACAAGGACTTGGTAGGACGGGAAGAGATTGATGGCTCTTGACTCCTGAAGTCTTTGTGCCTACCCATTTGAGTTCTATCCTCAAAAATCCTGAACCTCTCACATGAACTTGCCAAGCAACATTATATACTGCCAAGAGGATGGTGGTGCTGGATATCTGTGTTGCTAGAGAAGACTATTTTTCCTTTCCTTGGCTGTTATTTGGAGCAGGGCAACGAGGAATCATTGGGTGTTCCAGTTCATTCATTTTGAAGGATCTCGACATCGGGTTGAAAAGTGTCAAAAGATCGGATCCAGAGTAGAGTCAGAGGCGCCCTTCTTTTCCAAGTATCCCTGAGAAACGCAGCATCCGACCCAGAATCTTGGATCTTAATTGCCTCGGAATCCTTCTGGGCAACATTTTTGACCCACAAAGTCAACAATTGGGACATATCTCGGTTACCTCTCGTAAGAGTGCTACTATCTCCTCCACCACCACCACCAAGATGATTGAGCTAGGCTTAGCTCGGATAGGCAGTCTGCTCAGACACACCCCTCAGCCATGGAAGGCTATTCATGTCGCTGGAACAAATGGCAAAGGATCAATATGTGCCTACTTATCAGCAATGCTCCATGCTAGCGAGGTCCGCTGTGGCCGGTTCACATCTCCTCATCTGATCGACCGTTGGGACTGCATTACTATTGACGAGAAGTCCGTCAAAGAGTCAGTATTCAAGAAAGCAGAGGGTCTGGTACTGAAGAGAAGTCAGACAGAAAACATCGAGGCATCGGAATTCGAGCTTCTCACAGCCACTGCTTTCGAAGTCTTTGCGGAGGAAAAGATTGAGATGGGCGTAATAGAAGTTGGACTTGGTGGTCGACTAGACGCCACGAATGCGATGGAAAACAAAGCTGTGACTATCATATCAAAGATTGGTCTAGATCATCAATCGTTCCTTGGAAACACTATTGAAGAGATCACTCGAGAGAAGGCGGGCATCATGCGTCCAGGAGTTCCATGTGTCATGGACAGCTCGAATCCTCCGTCGGTCCAGAAGGTCGTGCAAGATTACGCAAAAGAAATCGGAACTGATGTGGTATTGAGCTCCACCGAATCTTCGTTCCTAGATGAGCTGTCTCAAGCTGACTTTGAGCCTCATCAATGGCAAAATCTTGCTTGCGCGTATACCGCTTTCCACCTAGCATACACCAAGCTAGATTCCCCCTTACATCGACTTCTACCTGCCATCCAAAAGATAAATTGGCCAGGGCGTCTGCAGACTCTAAACATTGGAAGTCTCACTGGACGGTTTAGGACCACTCTACTTGATGGTGCCCACAATGTTCAATCAGCGGAAGTTCTCGGTGCGTACGTTGACAGGAAACTTCGAAACGACAAAGATCGGAATGTGACCTGGGTTCTTGCTGCTTCGCAAGGAAAGGAATTAGAGGGTATTTTGAAGCCGCTCTTGAGACAAGGGGATTGTGTGGCGGCGGTCGGTTTCGGCCCAGTCGATGGAATGCCTTGGGTTCAGGCAATGCCCACCCATGAGGTTATCGAAGCTGCATTCGCTCGTGGAGTGGACTCTGGTAGGGTATATGATGCTGGCGACAACCTACTGGGGGCGTTGTGTTGGGCTGATACAGTAGCTGAATCCGGACCTGTTGTCGTGGCTGGTAGTCTCTATCTCGTTTCGGATTTATTACGGCTTGCTCGCGACGCGGGTCGAGTAAAGGCTCAGTTATTGAGTTAAATGTATGGAATTCCAAAATGATTCCAAGTACCAAAATCTACTGCGTCTTTCATTGCTGATGCACCGCACGGCAAGTACGATCGACACTACGACGGCCGACCCCGCTGATTGCTCCTTCCCTCCCCGTAGTTCCTCATGGCAGACATTCCATCCCATCTTTACCCCTTCACGTTGCAAAGGACGTCTTCTGCATCATCGAGTATCTTTTTGCAACACATTAAACATCCATTCTTCTTCCCCAAGCCATCGCTAGTATCAATATCGATCCATTCGCTCTTCTCTCAGGATCACTAGATTTATTTGAGATGTAAGTCTGCACTCCTGCATACATTGGACGGCGCTGCATTGATATCAAACTAACAACTGTCATGATTTAGGGCCAGCACACGACTCAGACGCGACTCGCCTGTTGAATGTTTCGCTCCCAAGATAGATGAAATGGAACCTCTCTTGGCAGGGTACAGGGAGAGGGAACGAACCAGATCAGACTCGTCCATCAAAACGGCTTCAACGGCGATAGACTCATACCCATCGCATGTGAGTTCGGATTCATCCAATAGGCATACACAATTCTCGATGCTGATTGAATATGCAGACCGAACCGGCGGCTTTCCTCAAGACTGGATTAATACCAACTCGATCACAGCCATTGTCTCCTGCTAAAAGAAGGATTGACGAGACGGTTGAAATTTCAAGAGCTGTATTTTCACAAAGCCCACTTGAATTTGATATTCTAATGTTTGATTGTTGTAGAAACGATCCAAGTCAGATCCAGTGGACTATCACCCGCATAATAATATCAAACGATCCAAATCTCTCCATACATCTCTGCAGAGTGATGACAAGAGCGAGGACAGTGATTGTTCAACAATCACAGGTAGTATGCTCAACGATGATGCCAAAATGGAGCTACTCATACTGGAGAATACAACCAAGACTCTGGAGGCTCTTCTTGCCAATTGGAAAGAAGCCAACAAGGTCCTCACTGAACTTGCGAAATCCAGTGACAAGATGGGCCAAGTAGTTGAGCACTTTCTCGCAAAGACGACCAAGCAGGATGTTTCGGGAGCCGCTGCACTGAAGATGCCTGAGCAACCCAAGGTCCGTGAACATATACTTCTGTGTCTAGCATATCTAAATCTAACGATCTTAGGCACATGTATTGACGCCTCGCTCCAAAGATATTGCTAAGGAACTTGTCCGTCGCATGAAGAGCGGATATGGAGATGCCCAATCCCTAAACCCAAACCTGGAAATGAAGCACAATGTCAACCTTTTCTACTTGATGAAAATCACGGAGGGTCTTGATGCTCTACCATATAATGTGAGTTGTTTCGTTTCATTCCAAGGTCGAATGCGACAAGCTGACACCTTGAGGTTGCACCCACAATATGGTTCATCCTACCTACGCTTCGTAAAGAGAGAGAGAACGCATACCATGCCCTCATATCCCATCCCCACATTGCTCAGAAGACGGCAAGCTCTACGACTGCAATGCAAAAGCAGTTGAAACAAGAAGTGGTCGACTTCTTCGACAAATGCTTCACCTACCAGGTTGCGGTTGTTCACCACGTTTATGTTCGTCTGACCGGGCCCTTGCTTAGATTAGGAGGTGATACTATGTTCAAATCTTCTGATGGTCTCGATACTGGTGGTGAGAATTATCGAGAGCTTGATAACTACAATCAACTGGTCTGGCAAGATCTGGTTATTCAAAGTGCAGAGTAAGTAGCTTGAGATTTCTTCTCCATCAATTTCGTTACCTTGATAAAAGGTGGAATCATGCTGACAGGTATCAGAATGTCAACACAGAACAACACAAATCACCCGTCACTAAAAAGGGCCCGAGGAGAGTTAAGTATCAGTAGTCTGGGACTTACACGTCTATTCCTTGACGATGAAGAGGAGATGAACTATGAAGAGGATGACGAAGCAACCTCTGAAGCACAGAAGCTATTTTCTAGGGATGAAGAGTTCAGAAGTGATTCTGCGATTGATATGGACTCAGCAGATGAAGCCTGTGACTTGTTCTACGACCCAATTGAGGAGCGAGTCTCCCACAAGCAGGACGATGGGGATCAGTAGTTGATAGCGGGCTCGCGATGCCTTCCAGCCAAGGGATGTGAGATGAGTCAGGTCTGGCGAGATTAAAGTTGTTTGGCCCTTGCAGAAGGGTTTGAGTGATGATTTTTTTCCATTCTGACTGGTGGTGATTTCTATGAGAGCGTTGTGTCTGCATGGGGTGTGTTTCCATGAATTCTTGATTATGCCTAGAGGATTCAGAATTGAATTCCAGTCTTCCTCCCATACCTCAAGTAGTTCGAACATCCAGACTGCCATCTACCTTCTCCATAGCTTGACGGCATTCCAGACCTACTGCTATACTCCTCTCCAAACCATCTCACTCTTCTCCAACAGCCCTCCAACTCTCATCCTCCTTACTGATAACGAACTCGTCAATCCCCTTCCTCCTCCCCTGTACAATATCTCTCCCATTAGGCAAATCATTCTCCCTCGCCCTCCTCCAAGCACTCTCCTCATCCTCCGCAACCCCACTCTTAACATGCCTCTTAACAAGCCTCTTCCCCGCCGTCTCCTCTTCAACCTCCACAAACCAATGCTCATCCATCAACTCCGCCGCCTCCCTCCAATCCCCCTCATCCAAACTAAGATAGTTCCCTTCGAAGATCAAAATCCGACTGCTAGCCGGGATAGGAATCGCGTCCGCCAAGGGGTCTTTCGTCGTGTGTGAGAAGGAGGGTGCGTGGATTGTTGGTGTGCTGGACGTGAGTGCTGGCCGGAGGGTGCGGATTAGAGTTAGGTAGGAGGGGGAGTCGAATGTGAAAGGTGCGCCGCGGCGGGCGAGGGCGTGAGAGGGGTTCGGGAGAGAGTGTAGGTAGGAGAGGGGGTAGTGGTAGCCGTCCATGGGAATGTATGTCGCTATTGGTGTTGAGGAGAGGGTGTTGAGACGGGTGGTTATTGTCGTTGCGAGGGTTGTTTTACCTGGAGGTGTGAGTAATGGGTGTGTATCTCTCTGTTGGGGTAGAAGGGAGGATATGTTACTACGCACCAGACCCGGGGATTCCTGAGATGGCTATGAGAAGTCTTTCGTTTGGAGGGAGGGTTTGGTATTTTGCTGATGTGGCTGTTAGGTGTTGTTGACTTGTGTATAGAAAGGAGAAGCTCTTAGGTTGGAATGGAGAGAAGGGGGGAGAAACGGACTCCATGTCTTTTGAACTAAGTGGTTAACTTGGTCTTCCATTTCAGGAGGGGTCTAAGACTGTAAAATGTGATTGGTTTGATTAGGGAGTAGAAGAAAAAGAGGAAAGGGAAGCTTGAAGATAAGAATGAACTGAAGTGAGGTTGAAGTGAAGCTCAAGTGGGGTACAAATGGCGGGGTCATGTAGCTCGTTCTTATCGATAAGAATTTTCTCCTCCTCCTCCTTCCATTTTATAATTGCCCAATCAACGACACTTCCTCCTCAAAATAGCACAATAATACGTATATCATCCATTAATTTTCCACCCAGATCCCCTAGGTGTCCTATCCTAGCCAAACCGGGTCTTAGAAGCACGATTTGAGAGAAAAGCAAGAATGGACGGGGAAGACGAAAACGGTGGTCTCTTCAACATCGAATTCGACTCCGAGGACGAAAAAGCAGCAGCTGAGCAGGAGAAGAAAGTCCCGCGCGATTTCCAGTCTGAGGAAGATTTTCAGAGGCAGGCGAGTGAGTGGAGGCCGAAAGTTGAGAGGGGTGAGGTATGCATATTTCTCAGAATGCTGTTCCTGATACATTCAATGCTTTTGCCGCTGCTTTTCAAAATCCCCAGCATCCCTTTTAAAATTTGTGATTCTACAGTCTTCTCTACTTAAAACCTGACATTGCCAACATGAGGAATATTCAAGTAACAAAAAGTAACAGATCTACAAAACACTCACCCTGCCAATCTCCAACCCCTCAAAACCAGTCTCGCAAACGATCCTTCATGCTGTTGAGGAATTGTACTTTTATAGGCAGTATGAGGAGGCGAGGAAGGTTACTGTTGAGGCTTTGAAGGCTGAAGGATTAATTGCCGAGTTTAGGAAGACGCTGGAAAGGTATTTGGAGGTGAGTTTGGAGATTTTTTCTTGTCTTGTGGTTTTGAACTTTTTGGTTTTTTGACTGAGAGGGATAGAGAGAATGATGGCTGATTGGGCTTTGTGCTAGAGATGTGACGCAAAATTGACTGCTGGGAATGAGAAAGGTGGAAAAAAAGAGGTTTGAATCGATGAGGAGGTTGGTGTTATGCGATTTGTGTTTCGTTATTGATACCCCTCTCGAACCCTCGTCGAAATTTCTTGATTGCAAAAGTCGCAGCACATGTCGGTATGCGTCCTAAGAGTGCTCCGACGTCCACAAAAACTTTTTCAAGGAAATTTGAGGCAAAGGTAAGTCAAGAGTGCGTCAACGGACTTCGGTCCTCACAAGAACTATGCAAGAGCCAGCTTCAAGATTTTCAGATACAGTCAGTTATACACGAGGAAGAGCGAAGTGTGCCAATATCGTTATATTGGAAGCAATTGATGCATATCCCTGCACCCAAGTTAACTCAGAATTAGCAGGCATCTATCTACCAATAGACCACCAGAATCAAGCAACCCAATCAAGTCCCAAAATAGCTCAAGAAAAGCCTATGGTCTTCAATCGCAGAAAACCCTCTCCATGATGCATCAGCCGAGACTGAACAATTACCACTGCTCATTATTTCGGACAATGACATTCCAGCCATCGCTATCAAACTCCTGTCCACCAGCCTGGCCAATGAAACGACACTTGTTGATGATGCCTTGAGCGTGAGTGGCGATCCAGTGGGTCTCGGGGTAGATATCATGGTAGTTCTAAGTAAGTGGGCTTAAAGTCAGTCATCATCCCTCCCAAAAACACATTCAGCAACCAGGAAAGAAGAATTGCTTACATAGTTGCAGATAGTCATGATAGCCTGAGCAGTCTGGATGTTGAAGTCGGAGCAGTGACGAGCTGGGACGTACCACTCGACATCAGCTGTGACACCGATGAGGCCGATGATGGGGTCGATTTGGTTGATGTTGACGAGCTTCCATGGCTAGCCTGAGACAGGGACGCAGTAGATCTTCTCCTGTACGGCATACTGTTAGCTTGCTTTCAGATATTGCCAACTAAGTTGAAATCCTATGAAGGAACTTGCCTTGTACAAATTGTCCCGAGCCTCAACAGCCTTGCGGGCAGCCACGATCTCGGTCAGGTTGAAGGAAGAGTCCTTGGCGGTGATCTGGGCAATGACCTCGTCGAGGCTTGTGGCGTCGATGGGGATACCGTTGTAGTGACCTGTGAGTTTGCCAGGAGCGATGGGGTAGGAGTAGCCGGATGGGATGTTGGAATCTTGGGCTGGGCTGGCAATGACCTCCATGGCGAGGAGGACGATCACAAGGAGCGCAGTGGTGAGGGAAGTGGAGAACTTCATGATGAAGGCGGTTTGGAATGTGTGATGGGAGGTTGAGGTTGAAGGAAGGTACTTTGTTTGTTTCGAAGGGAGGTGGTTGGTGTGTAGAAGAAGGGGTTATGCTCAGTGCTCTCGAGGATAATTTATACCAGAGGGCGGGAGGGGGAGGGGGCTCGCTTGATCCTTAGCGCGTCAACAACACGGTCGTCGTCGGCCCTGGAGATGAGTTGGTGTCGTTGGTCGGCTCTGATTTCATCACTTTGGGAAATTTAAAATTGGCACTAGCAACTTTCATACAGTGAAAGCAGAGGTAGAGCCGCCGTCTACCTTGTTGTGTTGAAGGGTGGCGAATCGGTTGTCCTAGCCATCACTGACCAGGACTGGGGTGGGCAAATGTCGTTCTGCGAGGTTTCTGCATTCACATAATCCTTAGTTTCTGTTAATTCTCATGGGGAGATCAAACCTTTGATTTCTATTTCCATGGAGGATTAGTTGTTGATCAGGCCCATTTGTGAATAACGCACAAGTCAAGAACTAAGCCCACTCAGAGTAGTGCACACAAGAATTTAAATATAAGATACCAAAGTAGAGCTCAAATGAAATACAAAGGACAGCACGACTTATGCTCTTTGTTGTTGTCCAAGCTCTACCAGAACGGTTTATCTTGATTGAGTATGATCACTCTCCTTAGAAAAGATCAAGACTTTCAGCAACAGCAGATTAAATGAACAAACAAATCCCAAAAGTGTAAAATTATGTACAAATCCGCGCGAAGTGGGAATAATTAGAAAGTAAAGCCGATCCCAAACTACAACATGCGAAGATTTATTCAAAACTCTGGATTCTGACGTTGAT
Organism: Cadophora sp. M221; assembly: GCA_017366145.1. NCBI lineage: Eukaryota > Fungi > Ascomycota > Leotiomycetes > Helotiales > Ploettnerulaceae > Cadophora > Cadophora sp. M221. Next base: position 57,208 of record JAFJYG010000203.1, on the reverse strand, counting down.
ACGGATGCTGTGCCTGATGTGCCGTGAGTGCCCCTAGTTATACAAATGAGCACATCTGAGTATGAATCTCCCGCCTAGAGTTGCAAACATAGCAAATACAAGCATGCAAATTGGCCATGTACCAAAGACATGGAGAGGCCAATTGGTCTCTATTCCAGAATACTTCTGTTATGCGCTGATCTGTGCTTCAATTTTGGGATGCGCCATTCCGATATCTGGAGGCAGGAAGCAGTTGGTTACACTCTATCATCAATCAGTTGAGCCCTCCTCGCTAATCAAACACGTTCATCCTCCATAACTCAACGTTGCAACAACGCTACTGCATGAGGCACAACATTGGTGTAACTCAGATGTATCGACTTCGCACACCAACCAATATCCATTGTGAGCATGGGGATTTTGCGGTTGCCCATTCAGATTGTCTGAGCAGAAAGCCAATTCTTTGGATTCATTCAACGAAATGTGAAGTATACTAAGTTCACAATCGTTTAAAGGGAGTTCACTTATATTAGAGCAATGGATTTTGTCTTGTAATCTTGTAAATTGGAAGATATGTTGGGGATCGATTGTTGATCGATGGAAATGCGCCTTGGTGGGTCTTAACCCCTGAACTCGCTTAATTCGCGGCTCGGGACGGACAGGACGGACGGACGTCAAAATTCCCGAACTTTTGGGTCCAGCTATTTTGACACTTTCTATGCTTTCTTGAAGACTTTGTCTCGTATATCGACCATTAGTGTATCACGGTCACCCAGTTTCTAAACAAGATAGCGCTTGAACCCAAGGGGAATCAGTTGCTAAGTTATCACGTGATATGGCATATTTGCCCCTGAAGTGACCCATAACCCGAGGAGTGGGGGGTCGAAAGCAGGTATTCCGTATCTCAGAACAAGGAAAGGATCTGCATCTCGTGTTGGGCAGAACAGTCGGTTGATTCTGAGCAAATCTGACACGGAGCAAAAGCACCGGGGGAGGGTGCTGTGGCCTTTACTTATACGGCTTGCTTCTTCCTCCCTCCCCATGGATGCCCAACTCGAAACTCGATCAGCCATAAAAGCTCATCATGCGGTTCTTGAGGCAGAACCAATCGTAGAGGCGCATCTATTAATTGCCTCGCGCCCCATAAGTTCCCCAGCTTCTTGATTGCTCGCCCAGGGGTGTTTCGGGTGCACAAACCTGTCATTCGTGCCGGGAGACAGGCTTCCCATTTGCTGGTGGCTGGATGGCTGGCTGGAGGCTTGCTAAAGTCGCTGTGCAGATGAGCCAGCCTACGCTCAACTGGTAGGGGCTTCGAGGTTGCAACTTGCCAGGCCTGGCCAGGCGGATCACTCGTGTCGCAGAGCGGCAACAAGCCTATTCTATTACAGTGCTGCCCAGATTAAGGTGTGTGTGGTGCGGTACTGTACTGTTCTGTTCTGTTCTGTTCTGTGCTGTGCTGAGCGGTGCGGTGCTGTGCTCTGCAGTCTGCGGTCTGCGCCAACCATCCCATCCCATCCCCTGACCTAGTCCTGTCCTGTCCTGCGTAGCTTTGGGTATGAGGAGATTGCTCAGCTTATAATCCAACGTCCCTCCATCACCTCACCTTCACTTTCCCCTTCTCCTCCCTTCACCTCTCCCAAATCCAAAGTCACCCTGACCTTCCGCGCATCCATCAGCTCCCTTCGCCTCGCCAGAACGCGCCTCGAGTTGATATCGCCTACAACCCACTCACCCCCACTCTAATCACCACTGACGACCTGTCAGTTGCGCCAATCACAACACTCAATTCCACATCTACCACTCCCTCGTCGCAAGCACCCTCACCACCGTCCAAGATGCCTCCTGAGTTGAGAAAACGCAAGGCGCCTGCTTCTGAACCTGCTGCAGCTCCTCCCGCAAAGAAGAAGGGTCCTGTCGCAAAGGTCATCGCGAAAGTCAAGGAAGCCGTGAGCCCAAAGGCGACCAAGACCAACGGTGCTACAAGCGCTTCGAAGGTCGCGGTCGGTGAAACCATCACTCTCGAAGGATTTGGTGGCGAGATTGAGACAAACGATGGCGTCAAGACTACTCTCAAGCAGCTCGTTGAGGAGAGCAAGGGTGGTGTTGTTCTGTTCACTTATCCCAAAGCTTCCACCCCAGGCTGTAAGTACCATCTCACTTTCGAATATGAACCACATTGAACCAGAAATAAATCACATATGTTTACATGATCTCGAACTAACCCCTTCACAGGCACCAAGCAAGCATGCATGTTCCGCGACCAATATGCTCCTCTCACATCCACCGGCTTCTCCATCTACGGTCTCTCGAAGGACTCTCCAAAGGCAAACACCACATTCAAGACCAAGCAGAATCTCCCATACCCTCTCCTCTGCGACCCCAACAGCACCCTCATCGGAGCTATTGGCTTGAAGAAGGCACCAGCTGGCATTACTCGCGGTGTATTCGTGGTTGACAAGTCCGGAAAGGTCTTGGCATCCGAGGCTGGAGGTCCTGCTGCTACAGTTGAGGTTGTCGAGAAGCTTGTTGGAGACGGCGATGGGGCTCCCGCTCTGGTTGCTGCTCCAGATGCTTCTGAGCCAAAGCCTGAGGTTGCTACGAATGGCGTCAATGGTAGTGCTGCTACGACGGAGGATAAGGCTCAGGCTGCGGTTGCTGATGAAGTCGCCACTACTGCCGCAAAGCTTGATAGCAATGAGGCCAAGCCAGTCGCTGCATGAATGATACCTACGGATGATATGAATGGGACATGAATTGAATGGATGGCCTCAATCTCATGTGTTCTGGACCTCAAAATGGGGTATGGGAATGCCGGTTTGTGGCTGGATGGGTTTGCTTTTGAGGTAGAGAGGCGTATCTTCTGCTTTCTTTAATAGCGAAATCAACAACTGGCCTGCGAAACTTGGCGAAAAGCGTGTGCGAGCATGGGTGATTTTCTGATACCTGGGTAGCTATTCTGCTATTGATTTCTTCACAGCCTTCTCCCTGTCCGTGATATGTCGACCACAAAACAGTGATTCTTCTCCATGAAATGATATGCGAATGGACACGATCTCAAGACTCTCAAAATGTGAAAAACTTTAGATTTATTAATGAAGGTCAAGCCTAGGCTTTATTTATAAGAGCAGCATAGGTCCATCGCAACAGTCCCAGCGCCAAGATATCGTCGGCTAATTATCGGCAACCAACCTATCTCGCTCCCAAACCCCAACGACGAACGATCATCCATTACAACCTCTCGAGCGCCCCCTCAACCCCAACGAGCCAATTGATCTCTCGTTGCGCAAGAGAAGCTCACCATGTCTTCAACAACAGTCACCAAAGCCGCGCAAGCCGCACAGCGAGTGATGCCCGTCCACAAAGTAAGCTATTTGCCCTCACGCTCCTCTCACCACCTCACGCCCGCTCTCCCTACCTCCCTCAAACCTCCCTCTACTCCATCTAACATCGTCCTAGAAATACACGATGCAATCTACCGGAATCTGGGAACGTATTCGCCGCGCTCTCGCCGTCTCCCCCGAACGCTCCAACGGCGTGCCCTTAAAACAATTCCGCAACCCACCCCCAGGATCGAACGACCCCCTCTCCTTCGAAGATCCCGTTACCCTCCCCGCAGGCGACATTGCCAACAATCCCTACTGGAAGCGTGACTCCCGGCGTTCGTACCCGCAGCTATCGTTCGTCACGCAGGGCGATGTAGTTGGTCTCCTGAGCTTGGGTAGCGCGAGCGCCCCCAAGAAGGAGTTGATTGGCGAGGCTGGATCGCAGGCTTTGGTGCAGGTTAAGGAGGAGGGCGAGGGCGGGCTGGCGAAGTTCTTCGAGAAGGAGGGAAAGAGCGCTACGTTGGCTGCGCTGGGGAAGGACGGTCTGCCTCCTTTGCCCAGTGGGATGAGTTTGAAGGCTGGTGCTGACAAGTATAACTTGACGGCGGAGAATGCGTATCCGGAGCAGTGAGTTGTGTGCCTTTTGGGGATGGAGATGGTTGGCTAACTTGAGGCAGATATCCTTGTCGAACTTTCCAATAGAGGGGTAGAGCGGTGGTGTTTGCTTTGTACATAAGAAATGGGACTATCTTCACAAGAAAATGCATATCAGCAGGATCTCCCGTGCAAGCCTTACGAGTTAGAACGTGTCAGTATCTGTGATACAGAGTATTCAACCGTTTGAGCTGTGAGCCATCATTGGCCTTGAAACACACCCGCCAGTTACATTCTGAACCCTCTACAGTGTCGTAACTGTGCCTCGGAGTATAGCTCGGCTTTGCGCTCAGTAACAACCGAAATTCAGCATTGCTGGGAAATTTTCCTAGCCACTAACCATTTCAGATAATCCAAATCGACTAGATTTGGTGATCCGAGTCCCATGATGCTGTAAGGCTGAGGAATGACATATTCCGGATCTCATCACTGGCTTGCAAAGCTGCAAGACAACTTTCTGTTGGGTCTCGCATATCATCTTCCTACATTAAGTTTCTTTTTTTTCTACTCGAGTTTTTATTGTACTTTCTATTCGCAGGGTCTTTATTCCTCCGCTGCAAATGGAAATCTGCCTTGCAAGCCACCATATGCAAGTGCTAGTGCGGTAACCAACCCCACGGGAGTAGGCTCCCCACGCTGCATACATGAACCCCTCGCACCCCATCCCTTCACATACATCGTCATCCTCTTCTCCTCGCTCTTGTATGCAGTTAGTTCTATTCTCTACTGAGCCAGAGCCTTTGGCTAGCAGCACAAGCCAGTGTTTCCTCGGCTCATTGCCCAACCGGGACATGAGCAAATCCTCAGCCTTACAGCCTTGTCCGTCCCGGTCAACATGTCCTTCGGCTTCTCAATAGGAGACTTCAACCTCCTAACGAACCTCGCACGGCATACCGTCGACAACGCTCGTGAAGCATGCGGAGCACACGATAGCCTAACCCGCGAAGTTAACAGCCTCCACGTCGTACTCCAGCGACTCCAGCTCGAAGTCTCAAAGCCCGACTCGATCCTCAATCACACAGAGGACAACAGACGAAAGGAGTTGGGCACGCTAGCGAGGGATTGTAGAAGGGTGCTGAACGTACTTTCGAGCGTGTTGGAGAAATACAATGCCCTGTCTGAGGAGAAGCGCAGTGTGACGAAACTGTGGAAACAGATCCGGTTCGGGAATGGGGAGATGCAAGACATTGGGAATATTCGCATGGAATTGTCGACGTATACGCAAGCCATCACGCTTTTTCTGAACCTGCTGGCTATGGGTGAGTTGGGCAAGGTGGGGAGGTACATGGAGACGCATGGGGAGGAGTTGAGGGAGATTAGGCATAGCTTGCATTGGGTGGTTGCTACGGCGCAGGCGAAGAGTCATGAGGAGAAGTCGATTCTGACGTCGTATACGGAGGATGATAAGGGTGTTTGGAAGGAGTTCCGGAGAGAGTTAATAAGAGAGGGGTTTTCGAGTAAGACGCTGGGGAGGTATAAGAAGACTATCAAGAGCTATGTGCTGGAACTTGGTGAGAGGGGGGCTTTGGATGAGATTGAAGCATGCCATGCTACCACACTCTTGAAGGAAGTGGTCAAGGAGGGTCCGTCGCAGGCAAGCTCTCCGACAGCAATCGAACGGGACGGCCAAAGTGTTGCGGCCTCTACGTCTGACCTGAGCGAAGTAGCTAGCGATGAAGAAAGTGTCATGGGAGAAAATCAGATGCCGTCCAACATTGAGATCTCAGACACCAAAATTACTCCAAAACCAAGCCCAACCCGCAAGCCAGGCGGCAGTATCACTCATAGAGCAGTGCCTTTAGAGGACACACATTCCGAGGACAGCGGCAATGAAGCTGGAGAGGAAGAGGAAGGATGCACAAACGGCGAGGTTATTCAGTCGGGTGATGAAAGCCAGGCTGAGGACTTCGAGACGGAGAAGCCAGAACAGAGAGTTCAAATCATCGCAGAACTTCAAAACGAAGGTGGCTCATGTCGGTCCACCCAACTAGAGAAGAGTCGAACAATTGGCAACTTAGATTCCCCCAAAGTGCCACTCACTAAGCCAAACACAACGTCCAACCCACCAATGCCCAGGTGAGTCTATTCGATCTTTCAAGAAGCGTTCACCTATGCACAAGTCAAAGAGATGCTAATTAGCAATCGCCAGGTATCCAAGTACATATCACCAACCATCAGTAGCTTCAGAAGAAGATCCCGATTTTCTTCCTGGAGCTCATCCGAACTGCATTACAGAGGAAAGTGAGGAATCCCAATCGGATTCTTCCAACAAGACACCCGAGCTGGTGGCCGCTACCTCTCTTAAGCAAACCACGACCCCTCTTTCGTTTACAAAGCGTCTCCCACAGAAGGTCAAAAATCGGAGACGGGATCGACCGGCTCGCCTTCGTTCTCGAGGCGGACCTGGAGCCAATGAGGGCAATGAAGCAGAGAGCAGTCGACTGATATCGCTCGATAAAAACAGAGAAAATCGCAAGCCTCCAAACTATGCTTCTGATGCTGTCGTTTCACCAGGTTCGTCAGAGACAACAAATTACAACAGACACGCAAATCGAAAGTCAAAGGCACCAGAAGAATCTTTGGAAGGCTCATCTGAAGGTGACTCAGAAACGGACGCATCATACGACAGGTATATAAGACTCAACACGGACTTGCAAGAGTATCGGAATGAACCTCCGCGCTCTCTTGGCACATTCATGAAATCATCAAGCTCGTTCAAAGCTGGAGACAAACACGGTAGAGGGAGGAGAAAGTCACAGCCTCCTGAGTGTTTGTCTGAAAGCATGGTTCAGTTTCAACTTGATGGAATTCCACCATCTGTAGATGACGAAGACATGTACCGGTCTCAGGAGCGCAGCCCGTTGTCAAGATCGGCTCACTCTGTTGGTAGATACAACAGCAAGGATGAAAATTTTCTAATAGCATCCTGTTTAATGTCCCCTAGGAGAGCAAGGCGGTATTTTTTTGACATTGCTGATCAACTCGACATGTCTCTGTTTGAGTATCAGCTCTCAAGGGTGGGTCGTGGCTCGCCGTTTGGTCGATACCGGCTACCAGAGGGGGACGGTAGAGATGCAGAATGGGGATCCGCCTCGGATCGCGATGATTGCTCCACAAAGGACCAACCTGGGGCAAGCAAGCATTATAAATCACCAGGCGCCATGGAGCATCTTTCCAGAAAAGAAAATATTTCCAGAACCGAGTCTGATACGCAGGATCCCACCAGCTCCTCCTCGTCAGTGTCCTCAGAATTAGTTTTTTTTGGATCGGGCACCGACGCAGGCATGACAGATGACGACGATGATTTGACATGGTACGAGTGGTTGCAAACACATCCAGGCATACAGTACCTGGATCGCAATAACAAAGGTTTATCTTTCAAGAAAAGAACCGCGCCAGCCAATAACAGTGCATTTATTATGCCGAGGAAGCTCTCACAGAATGGAACACCATCGGTATCTGACTTCGATTGGGTGAATTCCACTGCGACGGCTTCGAGCGATCTCTGGACTGAATTCAAGCTTACCAGAGATGACCCCGAAGTCAACAGAATCACTTTAATGAGGGAGAGAGATTACAAGCTTAAGACGTTCCAAAGGTTGTCATAGCCAATGCAATACAGTGGATTTCTCTGAGGAGAGCTGTGCTTAAATTCAATTGACTAAGTCATACTACTGGCGGAGAAACCGGTAATTTCACCAATCCCTTCGTCTCCATTGTCTTCCACCTAAGGCCGGCCATGTCAGCAAATCTTTACATACAACTCCACCAAAGAGGGCAATTGGGAGGGGTGTGGTTTACTGTAAGATCTTCAACAACCCGTATATCATTCTCAGATTGGGAGCTGGAACACCCAGTCTCTCTGATTCTCTCAAGGGCTCCCCTACAATATTCTCAAACTCGATAAAGTTTCCCTGTTCCATGTCAGCGAGAGATGTCCCAGAATTACCCGATAGCTTGGGGAGATACCTTCTCGATATCTTGTTGCATACTTGGCTTCTATATAAGAGTTAACACCTCTTCATTTCAGCTTGGAGATTCAACAGTCTCGCAAGATCTCGGCTCAGACCCTGAGGACACCGCTTCGAGGAAAAGGGAGTCGACGTTTATACATACGAAGAACGTAAACTCCGGATCCGCATTAATCATCTTGTCCGCAATACTGTCCGGTAAATCATGGCCAAAAACCCTCGCAATGGCTATAATTTCCATCATCAAAGGTCTCACCACATCTTCAATCGGGAATTTGTACATCCGCATCCGACTCGTATCCATACGGACAACTGCACACGCCGAGTTGTAACATGCGTTGTATACAAGTTTCCTCCATCTTACAAAGCCTACATTCTCGTTGTATTCGCAGTCTACTTTCCCTGATGCGCTGTAGAGCTCAGCGAATTTCTTGGCTGCAGCTACAGAGATTTCTTTAGGGATGTTGGGGTTATCGTAGGGACTGACGATGAGTTCATCTGTCCAGTCATCAGCCTGATACATAAAACTAACATATCTGGAGGATTCAACACACCAGGATCATCATGCAGTACGTGAGAATGAGAGGTCTCGGTAGCTCCAATGAGCGAAACACCCGAGAGAACAGGATTCTTGGGAAAAGCTGCAATGATAGGCTTCTCGATATTGAGACCGTTCTGGAGCAGAGCAATAGTAGTATGTCCTTCTGTCACAGCGGGAGCGATGAGCTCTGCGACGGTAGGATGGACATCAGCTACGTTTTTCGTGGTTACGACTATGAAGTCGAAAGGCACCGTATCCTTGCCCGCTGTAGGAACTGAATTTATGACTACCATATATAATTAGTTGCGAAATCCGGCAATTGTGAAGAGGAAATGATTACTGTTTGCTGGCTTCCAGCCTTTGACATCACCGTGATCTACGGAAGTGATCGTGAACCCGTTTTCCGATACAGCTTTGAAGTTTGACCTCAGAACTGACGTTACTGAAGCCAAGCGTCCAACTTCAAGATTGTAAGCAGCCATCGTCCCGACTCCTCCACTGCCTACTAGCAGGATGTTTGATTTGGTAGCCATGATGATATGATATCACGTGTCTGGACCAGCGTTTGTTGATTGATGTGTGTTTCGGGATTTTTGGCGAGACTGAATTGTCTTTATATGGTGACTGGGGAATTGCTGTCGAAGGAACTTACGCTTACTTGCGGATAGATTTGATATTTTGACTAAGTATGTTAGAAGAGGGAAAGAATATCCGAACTGGTCCAAAGGTGGGGGATGGTGGCTTACAGCTTCGCCGGCTGGCTGGTACTTTGTCGTGGAAACCTTCCATCCTCATCAAATGAAGCCTCAAAATCCCACTTCTGTTGCATGCACGTTGGTAACTCCAAGATACAAGCGAGCCTTGAAGTTTTAAGTCACATAAAAAGGCTGTATGTCACAAGCCTTGTTTTTCTTCGTCGAGTCGTCGAATGGAGCTATCATATCAATTTAATCATCCTATCCATCTTAAAATAAGCCACGAGACATGGATGCCGAGAGGTATGTCTAGTTTTATCGCACGTGTGTTGAGTTCCATTTAAATCCTGAGTTGATTCAAACCAATTGAATGCTGTAGGAATCTCTCTAGCTCATCAAACAAATAATTTTGCGAATAAAAGAATTTGATTGTCAAAGTTTGACTTTGCTACGGTGACGCACATATTGAAGGTTACTCCTTCCCGTTCTGAATAACAACGTGGAAGTCCCAGTGCAGTAAATGAATCACAGAAATAAACGTCTGCCAGTCAAACGAACAAAGGGGATACTCTTGATTATCCCTTCCATACGATGCCAAAAGCAAAACATTCTTCCTGCATTCTTTGTCACCCTCCAGCAAACTTTGTCAAAGAAACCCATTATTCGAATTCATATGTCGTAGGAAATACTCTTACCATAACATAACTACCAGAAAGTCCCGAGAAACTGCCCTTTTAATATACAAGATGGAGTCATCGCCTCCCAGATCACTCGTAGGCAATGCAGGCCAATTCATCCACAGCAGCCCTGATGGCCGCTACGAGATCCGCAAAGCCATCATGGTCAACTTCCCAGCCGTCGCTATAGTAAACGCTACTAATTTATCTATGACGTTCAACACGGCCACCATACCAGGTGCGAAATTCCAGATCATGCGCGGTAGCGGTCCAGATATGTTACGGTGGCTATGCACCAACCATCCGAATGGCCTGCCAGTTGGTGAGGCGACTGCATCTCAAAGTTTCCAGTTGCGGAACTGTTGTCATATTATTCATACCAATGCACCGAATTACAGAGGCAGGACAAGAGCGACTATTCCGCTGTTGAGGCAGCAGTTGGTGGATTGCTATAGGAGGTGTTTGGAGGAGGCGTTCAAGGTTGGAGCGGCGAGTATTGCATTTCCTTGTCTGGGTGCTGGCTTGGTATTGGGCTGGAGGAGGAGAGATGTATCGAGAGTAGGGTTGAATACTGTGAGATCGTGGTTCAAACATCCTCTCTATGGTGCTGAGAGGAGGGCGCGGATACCTGGACCGATATATTTCCTTGCTGACCCTGTGGGCCCGTACGAACACCAGGTCGATGCTTGGCTGGCTGCTTTCGAGTGAGTCGTGTGCTTCGAATTGGGAGCGTTTCGGTTGTAAGACTAATGAGATATAGTGAATTCTGGCCTCCCGATGAAGATGTACTGATACAGTCGATTGAAGAACCACCTAAAACTCCAACTATGACCATTATAACCAGTAGAAGGCAACATAAACATAACTCTTCTCGGAGAGGTGGGGCAAAGAGGGGCCGTATCACGCGGATTGATGTGCGGAGCTGTTTCTACGAAGAAGATCGCCAAAGTCAGGAGGAGCAAGAGCAGCAACCTCATTGGGATGAAAGTCTGGATGAAGAGCAAGACCAAAACCAAAACCAAGACACACAGTCGGGGAGCCTCGATGAAGGCCAGGGTCAAACCCAGTGCGTACAACCGGAGATAGAGGCGGAAGAAGCGAAGGAGACACCCTCAAAGAAAAGAAGAATAGGACGGAGAGAGCTCAAGAGTCTGCAGGAGGGAAGTTCTGGGGAAGTTGGAGGGAGGTCTCGAGATAGGAAACCACCCCAACGCTATGGGTTTGGGAAATTGTAGGGACTTTTCGAGTAAGGACTTTTCAATGCAAGGTATTTACGAAAATAGATCCTGACTGACGAGGTTCAATCTTGACAAGTGATGATGTTGGGACTGACGGCGAAGCAGCTCTGATATCGGGAGTGACCATACTGACATTCAGCTACTTGCTGTATGATCAACACCCCCTTGGAAGAGACATAGAATACGACTAGAAATGGAATATGAAACACAAATCAGCTTTCATGAAACAAAATTGTACAGTAAGACTTGATGATCAGCAAAATTCTGAATAGTGGTACGGTCATGAAATTACATTCTGTTATAGCAGTACCTTCGTCGCAACGCTCAATAACCATGCAGCATCCTGCCAACCATCAACATCACCGTCCTTCAACGGGGGTGGCACCTCTCCAGCAATAGGATCGGCAATGCCGTCCAAAGTTCGCCTAGAAGCTCTCGAGGATATCTCTGAGTCTTCCGCTTTCTCGTCTGTGATCTCATCTTCCTCGCCATCTTCTTCAACAGCAAATAGACTCCAGCCAAGCATCCTCTCAACCCATCCACCAAGACCCAGCTTGCTTGATCTTGCCAGTTTCCTAACTTCAGCATCGTCCTTCCTAGCTTCATCTTCATTTTCAAACACCTCTTCATCCTCGGCATCCACAAAATCTGGTTCTGTGACAAAGTCCTGGCGAACATAGTCTCCTTGATCAAAGTAACCATCTCTCTCTCCGCCTATTGGCGTAAAGAGCTGTGCCTTGCTACCCCGTCTGCTATTCCCTCTGCTGCCAAATCTGCTTGTAGGTCGACTTCCCGTACCAGTTGCCGGTCCGAAACTGAGACTTCGCCGCGTTGTAACTGGAGAGAACTCATCATCGGCGTCGAAAGCCACCGCACTGCCCCTTCTACTCGTACGTCTGCTTGTTCGTTCCCTCTCCTTTGCAATTTCTCGCTCTAGCTCTTCCTCATCTTCATCCCCTTGTCCTGTCAAACTTGTCGAGCTTGCCCTGGAAACTAGCCATGATTGACCCTTCGACTCTCGTGCTGACGACGATATAGCAGCCCCAGCGCGTAGAAGCCAATCCGAATCATTCGTATCCTTCGCAGATATCGTGCTCAGGTTAAGTTCGTTCTTCAATCGTGTACCGCCAGGTGTGGTAGCGCCAGACCGAGGCTGTTTTCGGCCTGGGACAAGATGGGTGCTTGATTTCGATTTCGGGAGGGCGATGTTCATGGGCTTGCGAAGGGATACGCGGGAAGATGATCGAGAGAGGATCGAGGGAGATGTAGGCGCCGAGCGGCCTTCGATGTAGGAGACATGGCTCGAGTCTGGGAGAGCGTCTGGGTCGGAGAGGGGGAGTCTAGAGGTCAAAGGAGCGAGAGTTAGTTGACCGAGATTGGTATGGGATCGGCCGTGGTGGCGCGAGTAGGGCGAATGCTGATTGTACGCCACATCCATAGTTGATTGAATTGAAGAGATGTGCAACTCGAGAAGGACGGGAGAAGTGGTGGGATATATAAGAAGGTGAGAAGTGAGGTGATTCTGAAAGAGCGTGATAATCCGGGGAAGAAGTGGGCCAGCAAGGAAGCGAAGGGCTGCCTCGCCTGGCTCTTGCTCTCGTCTCGTCAAAATTTTGTCTTGTGAAAAGTAACGGAGCGGAACAAAAACCCAGACCCACTGAAATTTTGTGAAGATGCGCCAACCCCGAAACGGATGATGATATTTATGATATTGAGGCCGACCGTGACTTTGAGACTTTGAGATCTTGAGACGGAATTATCAAGATGCGCAATCTCAGGAGTACACGCTACGATCAATTGCCATCTCCCTGTCAGTTCAAGGGAAAGCCTCTGACTGCTGCGACTTGGGACCTTGCCAATGACTCCGTTGTTTGTGCTTCTGGACCAACTGAGAACGATCCTCTTGTTGAACTGGCGAGGGTGACAGCAAAGGGAGATCAATAGTGAGTCGTTCTGATTGCTATTTTGAAGCCAATTAACGCCTTGTCATAGCGAACAAACAAGTATCACCTCTTGGGATGCGCCTTGTCCAAATCCAGATCTGGCTTGTGACGAGATCTTAAGTCTGCATTACTTCGGGGACAGCTTGACAGCATGTTTAGTCCTTGCTGGTGGCGACATCACGGTTGTCAGAGAAGAGCCTCAAGCTGGAGAGGATCGAATCGAGATTGTTGGGTCTGTTGATGAGGGCATTACTGCTGCAAGATGGTCACCTGATGAAGAACTCCTGGCTATTACCACAAAGGCGGATACGCTTGTGTTCATGAGCAGGAGTTTTGAGGGAGTCACTGATGTTGCTATGACCTCGGAAGATCTCAAAGCATCAAACCATGTCTCTGTTGGTTGGGGTAAGAAGGAGACTCAGTTCAAGGGAAAGGGTGCCAAGGCCATGCGAGACCCAACGATGCCAGAAGAAATCGATGAGGGCGTTTTGAGCTCAAACGATGACTCTAGAGCCAGTATAAGCTGGAGAGGAGATGGTGCATACCTGGCTCTCTCAACAATCGAGGGTGGAACTCGACGAGTCATTCGTGTTTACTCGAGAGAGGGTGTACTGGACAGTGTCAGTGAGCCAGTTGATGGTTTAGAGGGCGCTTTGAGTTGGAGACCCGCTGGGAATCTCATCGCCGGTATCCAACGACTAGAAGACCGAGTTGATGTAGTATTCTTCGAGCGCAATGGACTGAGACATGGCCAGTTCACTCTCCGACTTTTCCCGGAAGAGTTACAAAAATCGGAGGAACACATCAAACTCTACTGGAACTCGGATTCAACAGTTTTGGCTGTTGTAATGGCGAGCCGTACAGAGCTGTGGACGATGGGTAACTACCATTGGTACCTGAAGCAAGTCATCAACACCGAACCTTTACTTCCTGCAAGCCCCCTGGTATGGCATCCTGAGAAATCTTTAAGACTCTTAACGGCATCACCAGGTGAGTACCACTGCCCTCTGTGCGATGAATTACGTCTGACAACCTTCAAATAGACAACTTTGGCCTTCACGACTTCATCTTGGCAACGGCTCGTTCGCCTGCTGCACCCCCACACGATCATGGAATTGTTGCTGTAATCGATGGTCTATCAGTCAACATCACCCCTCTTCGGACTGCTAACGTTCCTCCTCCTATGGCATTGCATGAGATTGAGGTCCCATTAAACGCTATTGATGTAGCATTCAACGCTGATGGCTCTCTGATCGCAGTCTTACATCAGAAAGGCATATCGATTTTTGAATGGAAGAGTGTTGCTGCGTCATCTTCTCCTCCAACACTAACAGGAAGAGTGACCTTTGAAAAAGCCGGATTTTTCACTCCTACGTACCAACAAATCTCGTTCGCTGGTACAAACGAGGTTCTGGTATTGCAGAGAGACGAAACGGGAGCCAATGTCAACCGCTACGGCTTCAATGATGACACTGGGAGAATGGACATGATGGAATTCATTCCCACTCCCATATCGGCAATATCAACACTTTCTAGTTTCTCCAAGGACGATGTGTCACATCCATTTGTCCAGGGAAGGAAAGGGGATATATACAATCTTACCCTTGGAGGCAATTCTCTTTCTCACTACAGTTTCCCAATGTATCTCCCTTGGGTCGAGATCTCAGGTGGCGAGGATGAGATTGCATTTGGCATGTCTGGCCATGGCCATTTGTTTGCAAATTCCCGCCTGCTCGTCAAGAATTGTACTTCTTTTCTTGTTACTTCCGCACATCTCATATTTACGACTACTACCCACCTCCTGAAATTCGTTCACATCACTCGAGTTGACAGTAAGCCTTCAAATGATACAGCGCTGTACTGTGCTAACATGATGGCAGATCTAGAAGTCCCAGCAGATGACCCAGAAAATGACGAGAGATGTAGAAGTATTGAGCGAGGAGCTCGGCTTGTTACAGCAATGCCAACAGCTCTTAGTCTCGTCCTTCAAATGCCACGAGGCAACCTTGAGACCATTTTCCCTCGTGCAATGGTCGTTGCAGGTATCAGAAAACTAATCGAGGAAAAGAATTATAAAAGAGCTTTTACTCATTGTAGAACTCAAAGAGTTGACATGAACATAATATATGATCATGCCCCAGAGCAGTTCTTGGCTAGTGTTCCTTTGTTTATTGAGAAAGTCAAGAAGATTACATACATTGATCTTTTCTTGTCTTCTCTTAGGTATGCTCCCCAGAGAGTCGACTGTTGGCAATGCTAATGATCACTTAGAGAAGAAGATGTCACTCAAACAATGTACAAAGAAACCAAGGTCATTCAACCGCTGCTCAATGACCTTCCTCTCACCAATGGTACAAATGGACTCATAACTCCAGAGACAACATTTGGAAAGAAGTCAAAAGTCAACAAGGTCTGCGATGCATTCCTTGAAGTACTAAAGACCAAAACGGCCACAAATCTTCAAAACATCATCACTGCAAATGTCTGCAAGTCACCTGCTGCGCTCGAGGATGGTTTAATGGTCGTTGCACAACTCATGCAAGAGGACTCGCAGATGGCCGATAAAGCCGTCGAGCACATCTGCTTCTTAGCCGATGTCAACAAACTGTATGACAATGCCCTCGGACTTTACAATTTGGATCTGGCTCTTCTAGTAGCACAGCAATCTCAGAAAGACCCTCGAGAATATCTGCCCTTCATGCAGAACCTACAAGAAATGACCGAATTACGCCGCCGCTTCAGTATAGACGACTACCTAAGCCGTCATGCCAAGGCATTAACACACCTCCACGCATTAGAAGTCTTCTCAGAACTCCAGACTTACACTCAGAAGCATGCACTCTACCAAGCCGCTCTCTCACTCTACCGCTACAACCCAGCTCAACACGAAGCTCTCACCCTCTTGTACGCATCCTACCTCGAAACCAAATCATCATTCAAAGAAGCAGCACTCGCCTACGAATCCCTCCACAACTACGAGAAAGCCACCTCTTGCTACCTGGCATCCGGTCCCTCCTCGTGGCGCGAAACCCTCTTCTGCGCACTCTCCCAAACACCACCTCTTTCAGGACCGAGTCTCACAGACTTGGCAACATCCCTTTACGATGCCCTTCTGGAGATCAAAGACTATTTCGCAGCCGGAACCATCCAACTTGACTACCTCTCCTCCATCTCCACCGCCTGCCGCGCCTACTGCAAAGGCTACTTTTTCTCCGAAGCTCTGCACCTCATAGCACAGAAACAACAACCTTCGCTTCTAGAGGAAGTAATCGACCCAGGCCTCGGCGAAGCCTTCGCTTCATCCACCGAACTCCTTGCAGAATGCAAGGCCCAACTCCTAGCGCAAGTGCCTCGCATCCGTGAACTCCGCGCCAAAGCCCTCGCTGACCCTCTGGCTTTCTATGAGGGTGAGAGGGGAGGGGATGGGGATCTCCCGGATGATGTATCGGTCGCTGCTAGTTCGAGGGTGAGTACGAATAGGAGTTTGTTTACACGGTATACGGGCAAGGGGAGTCAGGGGCAGAGTATTGGGACGGCGGGGACGGGGGTTAGTAGAGCGACGAGTAAGAATCGGAGGAGGGAGGAGAGGAAGAGAGCAAGGGGGAAGAAGGGCAGTGTATATGAGGAAGAGTATTTGGTTGCTAGTGTGGGCAGATTGTTGGAGAGGGTCGAGAGTGTTAGGGGTGAATTTGGGAGGTTGGTGACGGGTTTGGTGAGGAGAGCTATGTGGGAACGGGCGAGGGCCGTGGAGGCTGCGTTGGCGGAGGTCGTGGGTATGTGTAAGGTTTGTGTGCCAGAGGTTTTCGGAATTAGTGAACAGCCTGCTGAGATTGTGGCTGATGAGAATGGGTATCGTCCCATTGGAGGTGACGCTGTGCTTCAAGAGAGTATTGAGGCGGCTGGCAAACGCAAGGAGCCTCCTGTTATTGCGGCATTTGAGAAGCTGTCGTTGCTGGGGAATTAGGACTTAGACAGTATAAAAGACGAAAAATGAAAAGTAACGGTTTATACAATACAGTTTCATACCAAGAAGAGATAGTCTAGAGTGCCTATCAACCGGATGAGGTTTTTAACAACGCCCACAAATGCCCAAGATGCTGTACAGTCCAGTCCTCTCATCTACATATCATACAAATATCATGCCGCAATTGGCTCGGTGGTTTCTTTTGGCACGTCCGCATCCACGACCAAGTTCTTCCTGCTAGCAATCACCTGGCCGATCTTCTCTAGCATATCTGGCGTAAGCTTGCCCTTGCCCAACTTCTTCTTCTCCTTTCTCGCTTTTCGGTTCGCTTCATTCAGAGGCGTCCGCATCTTCTTCGCTAGGTTCTTCTTCTCAAGCTTCTCATCCTCTTCCTTCTGCTTCTTCTCGAGATACTCTGGCTCGTGCCTCGTTCTGAAGATGGAGTATCGGTTCCTCAACTCGTCGATCACGGTCCGCGGCATCGGCGGCGTCAGGAGACTCGGCACGAAAGTCTTCGCCTCGACATCCATACGCAGAGTATCCGAGGGCTGATCTTCAGGCTGATCTTTAGGTGGGCCCCTTGGGAAGGGGATCTTGATGTTCACGCCTGGAATGAAGCGGCGCCATCTAGCTTTACCATCACGGTCGAACGTGGGCTTGGAGCTTGATATTGCTTTGACGATCACGTCACGGCGGACGCCGGTTTTTTTGTTGGTGAGGGGGACGACTAAACGGATGGATTTGAGGGAGACGGGCTGTTCGATGGAGCGGATCGGTCGTTGGTCTGGTTCTTCGGGGCCGATCATGTACTTTGGGACGCTGATTTCCATCTGTAGCGGTTTCAGTCAGTATCTGCCTCATCGATAGTTGTCTTAAGGAAATAATGTAGAGTTAGTAGAAAATAAACTTACCATATTCAATCCCTCGACCCTGCACTCCGCCCTCTTAATATCGATATCAGTGAGCGTCCCGATCTTCCCCTTATCCCTCCCCTCTAGAATGACAACTCTATCGCCCTTGACGATATTCAGGAACTTCCCTCCCCAGAAGTTCAAGATGTCCCATTTCTCCTTGCCATGCAAGGGTCGTCCCCTCATACGGTTCGAGTTGACGGTTCCATATGTATCCTTCAGGTCTCCTACATCTCTCCTCGGCGCCAGAGGACCCATCTCGTAGTCCTCCCTCCGCGCCACCCTCGCATCCTTTAGGTGCTTGACCTCATCCTTGCGGTGGTAGATGTTCTGGTCATTCTCGTTCTTCCATTTGGCCCTGAATTTGAGGTCTGTTCTCTTCGCTGACCGTCGAGCCGCCTGCCTCTCTGCTAGAACGGTATGCCGGAATACCTTCTGCATGGTTGCAGGGAGGTGAGGTTGTCAATTGGTGTCTAGGAGTGTCGAGCTGGACTGGCCTGGGTAACTTTTTGAATCGCGAGCTCGATATTTAGGGGCTTGGCGCGCTAGGGGCTCATGTTGATCCGGATATAGAGCACGTGACACTGCATTTTCAGGGGTAGCTGGATTGCATGTTTGGATTTGTTGCATTTACGAGGATCCAGGAGGATTGTTTGTTTTACGAGGCTGAAGAATTGGTGTTGTCACTATTGTGGTAGGGCTGAGTGGTGATATTGGAAATGGGTAGGAGGAGGTGTACTTAGGCTGACTCTGGGCATCCGATGTAGCCTTTCAGAGCTGGGATACGATTCCGAGGGCTGGCAGTTGACATGAGAGAGAGTTTCACACCGTTCAATGCTTGCATGAGTCCTGCAGATGCGGTCTTGGATATGGGGAATTCGGGGAGAGGTCTACTACTCATGTTGGAACCCATACCGCTCAGTTGGCTCGGTATCAACCAAGTAATTTATGGGACTCGCGTTGCCTTCATTCTGCCAAGGCTGCGCCTCATGATGTGCGTCAACTCGGAAGGGAATCCATTGGTGCTCTTCCTCATGCAGCCTAGAGTCATGTAAACTCTGGCAGTCCTCAGCTGTACAAGGACTCTGGGGCTCGTACGGTTGGTGCTCGGAAGTAGCTGTTGCAGCAGTCGGCAGATTCTGGTATGCGGACTCCTTTCTGTAGGGCGGGCGAGGACTTCTGGGAGGCGAATGCTGCATTGGATGGTGGCTGCTTCTGGGCTTCAGGGCGTGATCCGGATGGAGAGGAGAGGCTTGAAAAGACTAGGAACTAGAGGACGGAGCAGTAGGAAGGAAGCATGTGCTTGTGCTTGTGTTTGTGAAAGTGTGCTGGACTTGTTGAAGTAATAATGCAGTAATAATAGTCAAGTGAGTAAATTGACTATCATGCATTGATGCCGTTTGAATGTTCGAAACGGCTTCGATGATTCACAAGGTCTTGCCTAGACTTGAAAACAGGATGCAGCGAATGACGGAGTATAAATGTATAACTGGGGTACCATGGGCTATGCCTGTTTGATACCACCCTGAGATACCGCAAGTTGTACCTGGAAAGCAACAACAAACAACAAACAAGAGTTCCTAAAATGAAATGAAAGAAATAGAACCAAACTGAAAGATAGCAGCCCAGAGAAGAGTCACCTTTGCCAGTAGCAGGAAACTCTAGGATATCCACCAGCTGACTAGTTGCTTGAATTTATCATCAGTACTGTACCAAGTGAATGCAGTTGTTGTTATCCGTCAAAGTCCGAACGGATTGCGATTGAAGGTCCCCAGGCCCGCTGGCGACATTCGGCAACCCAACCAACCTCAGGTGTCAGGCACCTCAACCACCCGCGCTAAGCTCCCTGCCGCTCCATTGCATTGCCTCGTCTTCAACTTCAACTTCAACTCTCAACAACCAACTGCTACTTCTTCTCCACCATCTACCACAACCACTCCTTTCTTCTCTCCTCCAACACATACAGCAAGCCTCGAACCGTCCTCCACTACAACAGCACACACTGACAGAATGGCGGAGATTCGCAGAAAGCTTGTCATCGTTGGTGACGGAGGTAAGTACCTAATCTACAATCCATTAACAATTCAAGATATCTAACTAGCTTCCCAGCCTGTGGTAAAACTTGTCTCTTGATGTGAGTTATTCTACCCGAGTTCTGCGTCCTGAAACTGACTAGAGAACAGCGTCTTCTCCAAGGGTACATTCCCAGAGGTAAGCCTTGAGCCAACTTCCCACGACCATCCGAAACCTGCCTCACGCGCGGCCTCATCAACAATCCCGATCGCCATCACAATACTTTACATGACAGGTTATGGAGCTGATACGCATGAAATATAGGTCTATGTCCCAACCGTCTTCGAGAACTACGTTGCCGATGTCGAGGTTGATGGAAAGCATGTTGAGCTAGCTCTATGGGATACGGCTGGACAAGAAGATTACGACCGTCTCCGACCTCTTTCATACCCAGATTCGCACGTCATCCTCATCTGCTTCGCCGTCGACTCCCCCGATTCCCTTGATAACGTTCAGGAGAAGGTACCGTTGCCCCTAAATCCAGCAACCCCAACCAGGAGATAAGAACCTGCTGACACGTGCTCTACAAATAGTGGATTTCCGAAGTCCTACATTTCTGCGGCGGCCTCCCAATCATTCTCGTTGGTTGCAAGAAGGATCTCCGTTACGACCAGAAGACCATCGAAGAACTCCACAAGACAAGCCAAAAGCCTGTTACCCCCGAGCAGGTAAGATAAACACAACATCCGACCTGAGCTTGGGTCACAAATACAATGAAAGATATGCGAATTCTTGGAACAATGCTAACAATGGTATAGGGTGAGGAGATCCGCAAGAAGATTGGCGCCTACAAGTACCTTGAGTGTTCAGCAAAGACAAACGAGGGTGTCCGTGAGGTTTTCGAACATGCTACCCGTGCTGCACTCTTGACCAAGAAGAAGAAGGATAAGAAGTGCATCGTCCTGTAAAGCTACCAATACCGACCTCTCTTTCTACAATGCGATCGGTTCTCTGTGTACGACTCCTTGGGTGACACGGATGCTTTGGGATGGGGCAGCGTGCTGAAGACTGTGCATTGCTCCTCTTCTGGCATTTGATATACCATTTTTCTGATACTCGTGGATACCTCACAACCCCCGAAGACTCATTTCATCAAACCCTCACCAAGCGCATTCCAACAACAACAACACGTCCTTGAAAGCCTCTTCGTCTCTTGGTTCAGATACATCTTGGCATGGGGGCTCTTTTCTTCGCTATGCTGCGCTATTTCTTCTCTGTCTCTCGGAATGCGTTTCTTGCAAGATCTTTGTGTGTGTGCTTCTCCTTTCTCTCTTTACGTTCAGAATGGGCTTCTGAATTGTAAGGCTACGGTCCTGCTGCTGCGTCTCTTCTTTGGTTCGTCGTCATAAGGGCAGGCTGGGAGACTGGATGCGCATTTTTGTACGGTGTAATAGCAATAGGCGTAGTCTATCAGAGATGCTTTTTTGAGAATTTGATATTTTGCGTGATTCAGCGTGTTGGTATTGGAATTTGAGTGAAGTACATGGCTTGTGAATCATTGAGCTCAGTATCATATACGCCAGGGCAAAATTCCCACCAGCAACAAGCGGACGGTTGACTAATATGTATGCATGGCGAAGTTGGCTGGACTCTCTCTGACGTTGGAGAGTTGTTACATCTGCTGACATGTTGCTTAATGTCCTAAGTGTCACCTCTTACTTGCTATGGAAGAAACTTGATGTCTGATACCAAAATAAACCCCGTCCATTGCACTGTACCACTCACCCTGCTCTTTACAACGCTTACACTGTCAGCATCCTTGACGTTCTAAGCTTACGATCTTGATGTACCCTTTCTGCAGAGATGCTTCCCTTCTCTGAAGTTCCCATGGGACAGGCTGATATTTCATCTCTCATTCGCTTTAAGTCAATACTTGGGATAAATTTCTTGTCCTAGGTCCTAGGGCGAAGCTCAATCAGATCTCGCATAAGTTACTACGCAAAAGTTTTTGGCTTTCGATTTCCATTATGAGCTCGAATTGGAAGGGCTGAAATACTGTGTATAACTCTTCCACATTCGAGCCGCTGGGTTGATTGCTCCTTGATACCTACTGTGGGCTTCGGGTTAGAGTAATAGCTGATCTGGGCTCGCATGGCTGGTCAAGGCTCTATTAGCATTTACCTCTAGCTCCAAGATAAACAGCCCCATCTCCATGAAATATGCAACATCAGCAGTGCGTATGATAGTTCAGTCTCTATTTATATCCATGGAGCTTTCACGAATAAGGTATGAGGCTTCATCACAACTCAAAACTCCCACCCCGGGAGTCGTTGCACCCGCCGTATCTTATTCCCCCATTCGTTTAGTTGTCAGCATGCTCGCTTTCACTTGTGTCTGCTCTGGTTACACTCTACACATACTCAGATATCCAATCAGCTCCAAGGGAGTTCCAACTGCCTCATGATGCTAAAGCTAACTTGGTTCTACCCTCCTCAGTAGCCCCTTTGGGATTAGGGTTTACTATGACTCGATCATGGCTCTACGCTTCTACCGCGTTTGTTTGATTGTAGTCCATGTTGCTTGTATTATACTGCTTTGAGTTCTTCTTGCCCTCTGAATATTTGTGCCTCCATCCAAGCCTGGTTCTTTGCATTGATATTGATGGGACATTTGCAATGGGAAATCGACATCCCTCTTAGCCTACCTATGTTTGGGCACATTCCACCGCCTATTAGCTGCCTCTATGAATTATGCACTCTAACTTGTGGTGGGGCCTCCTTAAATTAATCTGATTCTGCAATCAAAAATACGATGCTGTAGTACTTCTTGTCTAGAGCAACAGCTGTCTGAGACTATTGTCGTCGAGTATACACTGAATCTTTACATCAAATATCTATATCTTGACCAGTTCTAATATTACAGAAGCCCCTTTGCAATTCTCTTTGACAAGTGGCACTCCAAATACCTCTCCGTCTTTGCTAGCATTTAGTCGCGGAATTATGCAACGCAACACCTCAATCTTGCAGTTTCCTCCAAAATTTCAAGTGTTTGAAGTGTAGATGTTCAGTTTTACCCTGATAGTTACAGCCTGATTGCTCTATTCAATTAATGCCTGGTATCTAGTTTTGTAATCTTTGAATTTTGTTCATATTTTCCCACAAGTGCTGTCTCCCACAATCTCTTTCTCACAACCTCTCACACCTCCCTTACCACACAACTTTTTGTTCTGCCATCTTCTGTCCCCTCTACACACACAACCACAACCACCAACTCCACTACTTCAATAAGAACCAGTCACTATGTGTATCATTGAGCATACAAACTTCGACTGTGGCTGCCAGCATGTGCTCCACAAAATCTGTGCTGCTTGTAAGTTCACTTTTCTTAGTTTATTTGTCGATCTACCAGCGCGAGCGTCTTTACATGTTCTTTTGTCTTCCTTTTTCTGTCTTTCGTGGCGTCTGATTGGGCTGTTGAAGCTTTAAGAGGGCTGCAATGTTCTGTATTGTGATTTGTTCTCTTCCTCTCCTCGAATTTAGCGAGCGAGCCCCTTTTCGCACCTTTTGGAACATGAATGTATCCGAGAACCCCCAGGGTTTATCTGAAGTTCTTTGGAATATCAATGGAAATCATTTTCTGGATATTCTCATCGTCGCGTATCTAGAGCAATTACATCAGATTTCATATTTGCTTGATCTGGTTCACACTTGTGTTGATCTCAAAATCTGATTTTCTGTTTCCATCATCCCCAGGTTTGGATAGGCTACTAAATCTAGATGCGTGTAGATAAAGTACATATGGACAATCATACCGACGAGAAGGTTTGCCCGGACCTCGCGGGCTGGATCGAGGATGAGGAAGGTCCAAAATGCATTGGACTGTGCAAGAGGGAGGTGATCGAGGAGTACCGGTTCGAGGAGCCGGAGAAGGAGAAGAAGTTGAAGCGCAAGCGGAAGGAGAGAGATGTTGGTTCTGGTGATGGAGGAGAGATCTCGGGTGGTAGAGAGGATAAGAGAGGGGCGAAGAAGAGAAGAAGAACGGGCCCAGTCGAGGTGGCCATTTACGAGGAGACGGATGAGGAGGATGCAGAGGAAGCTGTGGTTTCGGATCCGGGTGCGCTTGCGTTTTCGAATTCATCCGCTGGTAACAGTCGCAGTTATGGTTTTCTGCATGTCCGAGATCTTGAGCCTGGCGTCTAGTAAGTCATTCTCAATATTCTCTCGATTTTTGATATTTGAAGTAGGCGAAGGGCCAATCTATAGTACAGCGAAAGCGAGGAGGAGAACGATCCAGTGGAAGAAGCGGAGGAGGAACTTGTCTCGGAGGATATGTGGGAGGGCGAGAATGTCAACTAAATTGTAAGTTGCTGAATGTCCGCCACAGAGAGAATTTGACCATGATCTAATATCTGGGAACAGCCCGGTGGCATTTACTGTCGATTTCGCACACAAATTATCAAATTCTCATTCCGACAATGAGATCCAGTAAGGCCGATACATGGGTTTGGCTTCTGTCCGGATCGTTCAACCAGCCACATGGGGTTTGCATCAATGCCCTCGCTTCCAAGTTCAATTCATTGCAGCCCTCTCTGCATCTGCATTCATCTTCCCAGCAATTGCCACGTTACTCTCCAAAGGTGAGGTCATATTCAATTCTCGTAACGGCCCACGATCTTCGTCAACGCGCTCTTTCCTTCTTAAATTTTCTTCCCCACAACTTCGAACACCACCAAAACACAACACGACAACACCACAACCTAAACCCCGTACAGTGTCAATATGTGCATTGAAACCACCACCACCTACGAAAACTGCAATGCAGTACGCATCCACCTCCATCTCTGCACCGACCACATCGACCACACGCACCGGCAAGTTGACAACGAACCCTGCCAATTCTTCACCAAGAAGACCTTGTATGTCAGCACCACTGCGCGCTGCAACTGCAAGTATGACTCTGCCTACACAACTGCTTCTGGCCGTCGAGTTAAGGCTGGTTGCGAGCGTGCTGCTTCCAAGGGATACGGACAGAATGGTCTTACCTGGTCGTTTGATAGGAGAGCTGAGGCATCCTTGAAGAAGAAGAAGGATCGCTCTAAGGGTGGAAATAAGACTTTCAAGGAGAAGGAAGTCGAGATCAAGAAGGAGGAGATCGACCAGCGCAAATCTTGGGCTGGAGCTGATACTGCTTTTGGTCCTGCTGGCTGGGGTAACTCGATGGGTCGTTCATCTTCATCTGGTCGGGCTGAGGATGCGTAAGTGACTGCCTTCTATATGGATGATGAAGTAAAATACTGACGTGGTTGTTCTAGCATGCGTCGTAACCAGATGATGAAGGATCAGGATCACGATTACCAAAAGGCTAAAAAGGTCAAGTTGGAGAGGACTTCCGGAGATGACAGGTAAGTCTTTCTCTGGCCTCTTGTTTTCTCCTCTGCAGGATCTAACACTGTGACAGAGTCAAGTTCGACCAGCTCCCTGAGGCCCCGCGCTTTAACGACGACGACCATGAGATGGAGTAAAGTGGTCAAAAATGCTGAATACTCCTGCGACCTGAGGACGGGAAGTCTTGGACGTGGGAATATCAAATGCGTGGGGTTTGCTTTGATTTATTTTCTCTTTGGGGGAGTTCTGCGACAAAGGAGAATGGTGCTTTCAGATGCGAACAGCTTCTTTGACGTTGCTTGAGGATTCTTTCTTCAGGCGTTTGAGGTTTCTTTTCGCAAATGCATATTTCTCATGAGCCTTGAATGAGAGAGCACAGCTGTTACTGCCGATAGAGGTAGTCAATAAAAAAAAAGATATTGTGAGGAATCAGACCATAGTGCATTAATCGTGACAATGTACGCAGCTTCTCAAGCATGCTATCAGCTACTTTTAACTGATCTGTTAAAATTAAGATGCCACTTTTTAATTGGAACTGACAAAAGTTTAAAGACGCTGTCACTAATTCATTCTGATTTAGGGATGATTCCTTTGCATTTAGCTATGGTCAATGTCCTCTTCCCATTGAATTTCTATCCCACCAAAGAAAAGCTTCTAAAAAAAACCTCCAAAAGATTTTTCCTACCTGAAGATATAAATCTCATATCATATCTAATTTTGAAGTTGAATGGCTCAGGGAAACCCATGTTACCCAACCCTGCTACTTTTATAACCCAACAAACACGTCCTCTCAATGTGGAATCCCTAATGGCTATGAACCTATCACAACAGTCTTGGATTAGTTCATACCACATTGCATGTATAATGAAGCACAGCACTAGATCTCCATGCACAATAGAGCTTATCACAAGCCCAATCTCAATGTATCTACTTTATCTCTAACCAACGTTTTCCGTCTGAGATTCTTTTCAAGTTACATTTAGGAAAATTTGATGTGACTTCCAAGCCAAAAGAAGAGAAAAGTATTCCCGCTCTTCTCGTTGGCATTTCCCACCTTCCACCATGCAGATCAGGACAATCCTGAGAACCCGCGTGCCAACAAAAACAGAGCTACGATAGCCTCGCTTAATTCCTCATCACCAAAACAAACCGCTCCAAGCTGCAACGTGGGCCCCAAAATGAAGAGTAATTACACCACTACTATCCATCTACACCCTATAAACCCAAAATTCGAAGGCTAGAGTTATTATAGCTAAAGAAAGGGCATCCTTAGAAGAGGGAGAAGAAAACAAAAAAGATGGTGGGGGGGGCTTCTGCAGGCTGGTCCTGAAAACCTCACTTCAAAAAATTTCAAGGCTCGTATAGTCCCGTCTGTCTGCTCGAAAACATGCTGCCGGTACATCTTCAATTATGCACAATATAGCTAGGCTAGTGTGTTCCTTGGCGTCGCCGATTGATGGAGGGGTTGTGCTTGATTTTAATTAGACGCGGAAGAGCAGAAAGACCGAAGGAAGAATTATAGTTCTAAATGAATTCCCATGCCATGTGTACTGTTCTAATGCGTCTGTCTATTCAGGTATTACGCCTCTAAAGTTATCCCAAGTACCTAGGTATCTACATCCCATCCACCATTCGTCACTCCCCTATATACACATCTTCCCTTCACCAAATCACCCAACAACAGCACCCCACCCCCTCTTAATAGCCAACCACGCCTCGAAAACCTCCAACTTCATCTCGACCCTGAAATAGCCGGCCCAAGCCCTCACCAGCCCAAAGAAATTTCTGGGCCACAACAAACTACCCCTATCCCTCAACTGCTCCACCTGCTCCTCAAACACCGTCCTCGAGCAGTACCTTGCCAGAATAAGGAATGTCCTAACCGGCCCTTGCCGAGTCTGTAGATTCTCATCCAGACTGCGTGTCAAGTCATTGGTTTTGAGAATCAACAAAATAATACGCGGAACCTGGCCGAGGAGTTCTACGAGTTGCTGTAACATGCCTTCACCTAGTGCATCGTTGATACTCTTCTTCTCTTCAGCTGAGCGCGCCATCGAGACATCTTTCGTCAGGACTCGGTAATCTCTGCCCGTGATAGCGGAAGCGAAGAGTGGGAATTGCTCGTCCGTGATGCCGGCTACTTCTTTCGAGTATTTGCGCATGCGAGGCTCGTCCGCGTCGATGACTGCTAGCCAAAGCTTGGCGTAGGAGCGGCGTAGAGAGAGAGGGATGTCGCGATAGAGACCGTGGTCGTAGAGTACGACGTCGAAGTTACAGGGACCGCGACGGGTGCTGTTCTTACGGATGGCGATATTGCCGCCGTGGGGGTCGCAGTGGAGCGGTGCGCCGTCACCAAAGATCATCTCGTTGAAGATCTTGGCTAGAGCTGCGGAGACTTCGTCTCTATCTATGCCGTTGGCGTCGAGGAAGGCTAGGTCGTCTGGACGGTGCCCCGAGACATTTTCCATTACTAGAATGCGCTTCTTGCCCCAGAGAACATCTGGAATGACTAGTGGCAACTCAGGCTTTTGAGAGAAATACTCTTTAGTCCGTAATGCGTTCTGGCCTTCGAGAGCGAAATCCAATTCCTGTGGTAATGAGATCTCCATTTCCGAAGATAACCATTCCAAGTCATACTCAGGAAAGAATCTCTTTAGAGTCGAGAAGGTAAACCTCGTGAGAGCCAGGTCCAGAGTCGCCCATTCAGCTAGGGCTGGATGTTGGACTTTCACGGCGACTTTCTGTCCCGTTTCTTTTACTGTCGCGAGATGTACTTGGGCCAGCGAGGCAGCACCTATAGGTTCGTGGTTGAATTCTGAGAAGTAGTCTGATAGTTTCTCGCCCGTGTCGTTCTCAAACATGGCTTCTATCGATTCGAATGATGAGACAGGACATTTGTCTTGGAGTGGTATGAAAGTTGTCGTCCATTCGAGAGGGAGGAGGTAATTCATTGCACTCTTTGATACAGTTAGTCCAATCACAATTTACATCCCAGATGTGAGGAAGTTGACTTACCAAATGTTGTCCCAATTTAATAAAAATACTCCCATTTTGCTCCAACACTTTTAGTGTCCGGTCAGCACATCTCTGATGGCAGGCCTTCAAACTGATATTCTTCTCCTCCTCATCCTCCGTCTTCTCATTCTGATTCAACGTAACACGATAACTAGCAGCATAAATCAGTCCAAACTCCTCATAGCCACAAATCTCTAATGACAAGACAAGTAAATTCCAAACAAACATACATATCACTTACTCATTAATACACACCGCCAACGTACTAGCCACCCTCCCACTCCTCTCCACGGCTCCATACGCATGCTTTACATCATCGCCAAAAGCCAGGGTCGAAGCACCAACGCCTCCAAGCGCAGCAGCAGCTAGTACTCTCCCCTTCTTTCGCGGTCTGCCATTGTCTGTATATGTGTTCCCATTGCCACTCTCACTTCCACGCCCCGAATCATGGCCTTTCCTCGAATATCCCCTAAACTGACTCCCAACCCTCGCGCTCTTCGTCTGCGACAAACACCTCCTACAAGTCCAAGCACTCAATCCATTATAACCACCAGCAGAACTCGCAGCACCCCTCGCGATACTCGTTGCAAGGTTAAAGCCCTTCATCCCTCGTTTCGCCGCCTCTGGTGCAGACCATGCAATTCAATCCTTTGCAATTAAATTCGAAAACCCCCAAGACCAATCTCGTATCATGAATCCATATCGTCGACTCCTGAGTTATTCGTTCGCAGATCGTGTGTATAGCGTGGGATGTTGAGTTGAGCAGAGCATGAATCGAGTCGCATGAAAGAAAAAGCGTTGAGTGGTGGTATAAAAAAGTTGCCCATCCACCCTCGGCTCACTCGATGATGTCGTCTGTTGATGTGGACATGGGTCATCCCTGCAATCGCATGACCTCTCGAGTTCAGATCATCCAGTCCAGAGCTTGAGGATGGGAGCTCCCCTCTTCAATTGACTTCCTCTACATTACGTCTATTTACTCAGGTCCAAGAGAAAGGATGTTACAGCCGGATTCGATACTCTATTTACAGTAAAATCTTACATTCCGTAAGGAGGGGAAGCAACATCTACATACATTTCAACATGCCACCAAAATGGAACATCAACGGCAAAGTACCTCTCTCCCCTCCCCCTTCACCACCGCAAAAGAACGTCTCCTTTAAATACTAACCTAATTACTTACACAAAACCAGAGCCTCACAATGCCCCTCGCAGCCTTCACAATGGCAACTCTCCTCTTCGTCTACACACGCACTTCAATCCAGGCTGCGAAGCGCAATGCGCAGAGGCATAGGGAGGCCGATGGCGGACAGATCAATTGGCACAATGAGAGCCTGAGGAGGCATGGCAAGTTGGATGCGCCTGGGGAGGGGAGTACGGTTGGTGAGTTGGTTGGGGCGTTGAAGGGTGGGAAGGCGAGTGGAGATGTGGATAGTGCGGTGGTGGGGGAGACGGTGGAGGAGAGGAGGGTTAGGGAGAGAAAGAGAGGGTTGTGATGCGATTGATGTGATAGGAGGGGGATTGTGGGTTGGTTCAATTTGGGAAGTGAAAATGCATTGCCGGGCGTTTTGGGGATCATATGGATGCTATGAGTATACATCGTGCAACAAAAAGCACAGAAATTTGCGGCGTTGGGCATCACAGCGAGCCATTTGTACAAACAAGAGGTTTAAAATGTTATAGAGGAAGAATGCCACAAAATGGCTAACCTCATCTCCAAGTACTATAGCTACAACACCTCCCCTGGCCAGGTGACGGTGATCAGGTATCATCCACAAGAGGTATCCATCTGTATATCCCGAACCTCAAAGGCAAACGTAAACACCCATCCCAAAGATGCCGGACTCTTGAAAAAGATATGCATTTGCCCGTCTCCAGGGCCAAGCCGAGTCCAAGCACAAAAAACGCCAAGATCCGAAAAATGGGTTCCCAAAATGCAAGGAGAAACCGATCGATGCTCGCTGCAACCCGGATATGTAGTCGGCGAAGTAGCCTCCTGGCGGAGATCTATTACTATCATTCATCTTCCGTATTCCCTGTCGATCTTTTGATTCTCTTTCACCATGAATTCGACTTTTGAATCCCTTCCGTCCTGGCGTGGTTTAAGTTCTTCATAACGAACTCATATGTCAGCATAGTCGTGGTTGCTGCTGGGACCGCTCGCATCATGTTGGTCCCCATCCCGGCATAGAAAGCCCGCCACCCTTCTTCTCGTAATATCGTCTTGAAAGTCATAACAAGACCTTTGTATCTCCGGCCTTCTACCTTTGAAATTGCAGCGGATGGGCCGTGGTTTTCGGACCCTTCAAGTCCGCCTCGAAATGCTACATATTCGGATGTTGAAGAGGGCATAGTTCTTTGCTGAGTTTGTAACCTCGTTCGGATCACCTCGTGCGGATATGTGGCTGAGCTTGCCATAACTTTGCTAAGCACACTTGCTGAAAATATCCCAAGCCAATGAGCGCTATCATCACCCTCTGCTGATTTGCCCATTCCCTGCCCCGTGAACCTGGTTTTGAGATACTCATATGCTGGAAATTGTACAGCAACATGTGTTAAGCCAAGAAGTGCCGGAGTAAGACCCGAGTAAAAAGAGAGAATCCCTTCGGTTCTGTACATCTTTCTGGCTGCATCGAAAGTTGATCTGTAATGCCAAGGCGGTCGAGCTTCATTGGAAGTTGCTTTCCTGCTCACTTGGGACATCAATCGGGTCTTTATTACCCAGATTGGGTTGGTGACCATTGTGGAGCACGCTCCAGCGACAAGAGACGAACAAAAGTTGACGCCGTAGGTATTTTCTGGTGAATGTTAGCAGGCAAATTCCCACAAAGAACGAATTACAATCCATACCAACATGATTGGCAAAGAACACTTTCGATCTCCCATAGACCGTAAAGTAAACAGCCCAAGTCGGTAAATATCCCAGTATTATTGGCCCCAACCCTCGATACATCCCCCGCAACCCCTCTTCTCTCCAGATAACCTTGCCGGTCCCTATCAGTCCTCGATACACAACATGTGAAGGTCCCCCATTCGTCCGCGGCCTAAACCCTCCTTGGGCTTGCAACTTTGTCTTAATCACATCTAACGGACAAGTGACTATGCCCGATGTGAACCCTCCTGCAGCTCCAGCCAACGCCCTGAAGCTATCATCCGATCTCCCCCTAGCCCATTCTTCGAAAGGCGTATTGCCATTTTCTCTCTGGAAGTTCGAGGATGTCCTCGCAAACGGTTGAGCGGCGGAAGGGGGCGGCAGCGGAGCTGCAGCGAAGTCCTCAGATCCGGGAGATGATGGCGTGCTGCGTTCATGCGACATTGTAGAATTCTTCTTGAGCGAAAAGGGAAGCAGGGGAAGAGAAAGTGCTGAGCAAGTACCTAGCCAGCCAGCCAGCTAACACCAGCTACCTCGAGAAGCAGGCCGAAGTTGGCTTCCCTCCTACAGGAAGGCAAAAGCTCCTGTTGACTCGACTTGTCGGCGATTGTGTGTTTTTTCTTCCCTTTCCTTTCGCGTTGGGGAGTTTCCCAATCTCGTGTCCCGGTGTGCGGGGAAAGATCCCACGCAGCACGCCAGTGACACTGCTAGCGATTATCCAAGGCCATTGACGACTGACCTTGAGTATTCGAAGATGAGGTGGAAGAAGAGGAGGGCGAGAGTGGAGGGATGGTGTGAGTTTTGCAGGCAGAGGGAGCGAGCTCGGGCGGCGGGCGGCGGTGATATCTGAAGTGGGTATGGGAAGTAGGTAGCTTCCTCTAGCAAGCAAGCTTGGGTGAGATTCGCTTATGAAAGAAGATAGAAGAGAGTGTTGATAGATAGATAGTAAGAGAGCAGAAGAGTTGGATGGAGAGGAAAGTCGGATTGAGGTTCTTTACGATGAGTCGAAGATGGAATGGAGTCTTGGGCTGGATTTCTAAATGTGTAATCCCTTCCCCGGCGTTGAAGGGAATGCGATGCCGAGTGTGCAGCAAACTCAAGCAAGCTTGGAACTGGAACTGGTGAGAGCAGAGAGTGGGGGGAACATCCAGGGGTCCCCGTTGGTTGTTCCTGCCCTCTTTGTGCCAAGCTTCGGCCTTCCTTCGCAGAGTTCGCAGGCTTGTTTAGCTCCCTGCTAATCACATGACCAGAGATCACATGCTGAGACCACTCTTCAGCCAATCACATCCTCTTCAATCAGATTACCTAACTAATCGAAAAGAATGCGGAAGCTCTCTCATCGAGGCTTGAGACGACATTCGATTGCAGAAGATTCCCTCCCAGTTTGACCCCCCGACTCGATATCGACTCGACGACCTCACACCGGCACCATGTCTCAACCCTCTCTAGCCAATTTCATCAAGCAGCGCTCATGGCTGAAGAAGATGATGATGCCGCTGTCGAATTGGTACTGCAACGCCGCAGGATACAGGAAGCTCGGCTTGAGGTACGCCCGCCCGCTCCCAATCCAACACCGACAGACTCAATTGATGGAAGGGCTGTTGGGGAATGTGCAATGAAGAGGTGCTGATATACCGTGTCTGCAGAGCCGATGATCTGATCCCCGAGGAATCCGAGGCCGTTCTTCTAGCCCTCAAGCGTCTCCCGCAAAAGGAGGCCTACGACCGCGTTTTCCGCCTCCGAAGAGCTTTCCAGGTGCGTTGAGGATATACATATATGCATGCAGGAAGATACTGCAGAATTAGGGCGTCATGCTGACCCAATTACAGGCCTCGCTCGCTCACCAACTTCTCCCCAAGGCGCAACAAACCAAGCCAGAAGAGGTACGCATGCATTTAATACTTCAACCCTCCATTTGCGTTGCCAGGATACTTATATTTGTCGTCTAGGATATCGCATACTTGTCACCTATCATCAAGGAGATCGAGGCTGAGGCACAGGAGCGCGCGGATTTGGAGACTTTGTCGATTAAGCGGAAATAGAGGGTGGATGCTCCAATGAATGAAGGATGGAAGGGGCCGACGTGTACAATGAACGGGACGGGTTAGAGGGATGGATGGGAGTGGAATGAGAGCGCCTGTATATCAGTGGTCACCAATTCAAGAAGCTTTATGAAAATCTGAGAGTTCTAAACGTTCACTCCTTTGCGATAGTGAAGCTAGGAAGAAGCCGGCATATGGCTGGGACAAGCTTCATTTTCTAGCAATATATCGGCTCAAATCTCATGAACGGTATTTATAGTTAACTAGTCCTCGCCAATTCCATGATACATAGAGAATGCAGATATCTCAAGAGTTCACGGACTAATGCCAATACACAACCCAATTTCCAGCAGACGGGTGGGCAATTCAGTCATAGAGAAACATTGAAAATTGTCTCTCCATTCCATGATCAAAACCATCTACATGGTTTCTTTATATTATTCCCAATTCCATTCTCGTCCCATCCATACGTATCCATACAAGAAGTCTCATCCCATCTTATCTCATACCACGCCATGTTTGCAGCGAAAACTCATAATCATCACCCGACACAAAGCCAACCTACCCATTGTGTGCAGAGAATACAGACATCAACAAAAAATATCAAATCAAATCATTCTATTACAGTTTGCTGCGGGGGTCCCGTCTCACCCTGCCGCACCGGCCTTGCTTCTGGCTTAGTTGCAACCCTCGTTCATCCCATTTCGCGGCGAGTCTTTCCATGTGGAAAGGACTCGATGATATCGAAAACCCAGATGAAAAAAAGAACTCCCCCCTTCCTAGCAGACACAGAAGAAAGAGAACAAGGAAAGAAAGAAGCTCAAAGTATGGAGTCTCCTGTAGAGACCAGCAAATATCGGTACAAGAATCGAAATCCAGGAGGGGTATGCGTCGTCCCCATTCTTCCTTTTCTCCAATCTTCGATCGACATTAGTCTTCCCAGGTTCCAAACAAAAAGGGCTTTCTTCCTTTTCTCTTCTCTTCTCAATGAACTCCGTTCCATATATGCGTGAAAACATGATCGAGTGGATCTGATCTGGTTTGATCTCTTTGCGCTTCGTATAATGAAATGAATGTTCCTCTTCATTACGCGTTGCCAGGCTTCTCGTCTGTATCTATATGCCATACCACGTAGTTGGGTAGACCGATGACCTCGTAGCCTGCTCTCTTCGCCATCTTTGCGAATCCTTCTGTTTCTGCTTGGTTCTCGAATGCATAGGCGGGGAAATTAATGCCTGTGTTTGTCAGTGTAAGTTCTGGTTCTGGTTGCGGTAGAAAATACCTGATCTGTGAACATCTGCCTTCACCACAATATTGACACCTCCAATACCATCAAGTTGGATTTCCTCGTCCTTGTTTAGGCGCCAGTCTCCCATTTTTGCCATATATGTACGTCCAGTATCGAATTCCTTGTAACCTAGATATTGTCAGACCGGCAAATTTACCACCAACCAATAGTCCTTACCTTCAACGATGATTGTGTTCTTATCCAGTGTCGATGCCAATTTGAGGGCCTTGTCTGATTCGATCCAGGAGTTGTAGTCGACTGTGGGGTGTTAGTGGCTTTCTTGCCGCAGATTTGAACCTTAACTTACATCGTCCCTCAATATCCTTGCCTTCCTTGTAACGGTGAAACCATATATCTACTACTGTCAGCGGGGCTGTTGACCTATCCCTGAATTATAACACGTACTGGGTACAAGAATATCCCTGTTGTGTGCCGTGAAGTCTTCGAGTATCTTTTTGGGGCTGTCTACAATGTCCACATCCCTCCAATAGACCCAGGAGTGTTCTGGCTTCAATGCGGCGCTGAGAAGGTAGTTTCGGGCTCTGGCCATGTTCTTCCTTCGGGGACCTTGAGCGGCATATCCATGTCGCTCCTCGACGGTTTGGGCAGTGACAGCACCAAAGTCTTTTTCAACGATCAAAACACTGTTGAATGGTTCAGTCAATGTATCGGTGGTTTTCTGTATACGTGCGAGTTCTGCGGCGAGAACGGCCAGAGTATCATCCTTGGAGTCACCAACGAGGAATCCAAGATCTATCAAGTGATGGGGATACGACAATTCGGACAGGAGGTCGAAATATTTGCCAAGATAGCCTGCAGCGTCTCGCAGGGGAGTCAAGATCAACACCCGTTCCTCGTTCGCTGCCGCCTTGTGGGTGGACTTTATCGGGTTGAGGTCGACACGTTTGATGGTCGACGAGTTTATCACCAGA
This sequence comes from Cadophora sp. M221, assembly GCA_017366145.1. Classification (NCBI taxonomy): domain Eukaryota; kingdom Fungi; phylum Ascomycota; class Leotiomycetes; order Helotiales; family Ploettnerulaceae; genus Cadophora; species Cadophora sp. M221. The sequence continues at coordinate 21,766 of JAFJYG010000203.1, read as the reverse complement.
GGTTCGTGGTGGTTAAATATGACGGGTGTTTGTAAATGCGCGTTCCAATCGACAGCTTCATTCGCTGTCATCTGCATTGGGGGTTTCGAGGGTCCCCAACAGTAGAACCTGCGACATTCGTGTCAGTGATCAACCGTCATGGATTCCTCGTGCGGCCAAGCAGCACAGGAGCATCGAAAAGGAGCTCTAACCTTTGCATTTCTGATGCCGATGTCCTAACTCCTCTCCATAGTAACAGACAAATCCCCGCCAGCGCGACGCATAGGAGGAATCGCGTTCGCGTGAGAAAGACCCATATCGCTCTCGTGGGAGGTAGTTGAGCCTTCGCAGACTTCCACGTAACGCCGCCTTTAGGGAGAAGCATGACGACTGAACCCCCTTGGTCGCAGCACTACCAAATGAAGGTATGCAATCAATTCGACCCAGAAAACGGGATGCGCCGCCGCAGAGAGTTGTCGAGGAGATGTGCGAGCTAATACAAGCGGCTGTTGGATCGCAGGCGAGGAGGACGAGGACGAGGAGGAGGAGGAAGATCACGGAGGTGATGGTTGAGCAGCGAAGAAGTCGCAGTAGTAGAGTGTGCAGAGCACGCAGGGACCTGGACTCGCTGTTTAGAGGCGCCAAGACTGCGCCGTTGGGGATTAGCGAGGTTGCGCTTGTCTCGAGACTGGACCCTTATCTTGTCTGTCTTCCAATTGCTATGTACAGTATGGCATCAGTCAGCCAGTCTAGTACAACAATTATTTCCAGTTGACCACTATTGTTTCTTCTAGGAAAGATATCCTGTTGTTTGTCCCTCTTGAGTTTCTCCGAATCATTGGCTAGAGAGTGTTCGCTGGTGCTTCCCTCTCATATTTATTTAGGTACATGAAGTGACCCTTTTAAAGGGGCTGATCACGTGAATAGAGAGAAAAAATCGGATGAAAACTTCCCAAGTTTCTTTTTGAAGCCGTTTTTCATGTTTCCACTCCGATCCCCAGTTGGAGAATTTGAGTACGTTATCATTGCATTTGTTGGTCATCATGTCCCGGTATTTGGTTCTGCCTTCTGTTTATTACAGTCCTCGTCGGCCTTTAACCTGCATAAGCCCCTGCGTCCACTCTACGATCAACCCCTTTCTTCCCGTAATTCTCAAGATGCATTAAAAACATCTTGCCATTCCCACAATTTCGTTCTACACTTGAATTCGAACTTGAAATTCCAAGTCATTGTCAGATTACAGGAAATCTATCGAACAAAGTCACTTCAAGATATTTATAGATTCATGCGCCAAGTGGGTGGCAGTGGGTCATTATCACATTTCCTGGTTGTGGCGATAGCCCGTCCCCCATCTTACACGCAATCTCATTCTAACGAGAATCTTCTTCTAGCATACATATCTAAATTCCTTGTTCTCCCTATCAGTCCGATCCTGCTCGTCGATCTCCAACCCAGTCACAACAGCATTCACTCCAGGTTTTCCGTACGCAGCATCTCTTCTTTTATTCTCAAACACAATCAAAACCCAGTACACAACACCAGTTGCTGCCATGATAGCAAAGCAGCACAGCATGGCCCCGATCCCTAGTGGGTAATGTGGTGCTTGGTCGGTTCTGAAAAATTGTGGTCCAATGATGTTTCCTACGGCGTAGAACACTGCGATTGAGACCGAGACGAAGGATTTCTTGGTCATGCCTGCAGTATTAGACGACTGGAGACTTAGCATGAGAACCCACGGGACATTGTAGAATCCCATTAGGTAGACGCCTGCAAGTGAAGCAGAGCGGTGTGATTCGATATCAAGTGCTGTGAAATATTAGCAATGGGATTGTCAGCAAAATGTGCAGACTTACTGTGTATCATTACCGCTCCAGCAAGAGCCGGAAGACAAGAGAGTGTCCATAGTAAACAACGAATGTTGGGAATGTAGAACGTGATAGCTGTGCAGATGACCTGTGCAACCAAGGCGACCGCTGCTTGGGGAGTGGCCATTAGTGTGGTCTTTGGCGCGCTGAAACCATATCCAGCGATAATGAGAGGATTAAACTGCTCTTCGTTAGCAACAAGACTAGTTGTGTCACAGCCTGGATTCCTACATTGGTGATGCCGGCGTTTGTGATTGACTGTGCTATGACGAATATAGCGACACAGTAGTATTTCGGGTCTGAAAGGGCTTCAAGCACCTGAGGCAGTTTCCATTTCTACTCGATGTCAGTTTCTGGCATAGCTGAGATAGCTGCTGTACTCACTTGCTGAGTTCTCACACCGGTTTGGTTCTTGGCAGCGCGAATCACGGCAGCCTTCTTCTCTTCCGCGTTGAAGAACCATGCCTTAGACGGCGAGTCCGGCAATGCGAAGAACAGGAGGATGCCAAAGCCCATCGTGACCGCGCCATAGATGAGAAAGATGTACTATTGTGAATTAGCATTCATCCGTGGTTTGATAGTGCAATATTCATTACCTTCCAAGTAGCCAAAGGAGCTGACATCTTACCAATAGCGTAACTCAAAATTCCCCCGAAGATCTAAGCCCAAAGTCAGAAACTTGATACAACAAATGCTTAGGTGAGACTACGTACCCCAGCAAACGTGTTATACCACAGAGCTGTCCTCAGCGGTTGCTCCTCTCTGGTATACCATATCGAGTTGACGATCATCAAGCACGGTAGTATACCAGCTTCCAGAACTCCCAAAATGAACCTGACGGTAGCCAACCCCGCAAAGTTATGGCAAGCAGCCATACAGCACAGCACTCCACCCCAAGAAAAGAGGCAGATTGCTATGTACCTCCCGATCGGCACCTTAGTCAGAAGCCAGAGAATCGGGAACTCAGCAAACAGGTACCCGAAGTAGAAAATTGAACCGAGCCAGGAGTATTGTTGTCCGACCAGGTGGGCGTCTTTTCTCATTCCGTAGACTGCTGCGTAGGCCATTCCATTCTGGTGAATGTCAGTTACTGTCTTCCGAACTTTTGTCTGGGAAGAATACCTTGTCTAGGAAAGCAAGAGTCGAAGTAAGAACTATAAGAGGGAGGATGACGAGGTCGGTCTTCAGCCGAAGACGATTGTTCATTGCAGGAGACAAGTCTTCAACTGGGGGTTCTGGGTCGTAGACATTGCCATCGTCAACGGATGTTTTTGATACGACTTTATCCATCTTACTCTAACAGTGAAATTGCACTTGGATTGAACACAGTTTTCACTCTAGAGTTAAATGTCTCTGACAACAACCAAAAAAGCCGGACCTCTGGGACATTCTTATAAAACGAGAAACAACATGTCAGATAGGAAGCCAAACCTTGGTACCGGGACGGCTGGAATGACGAGATAAGATGTAAACATTTCTGGCGCCAATATCTGCTTGTTATTGGTTCAGACTGGGCAGTCTACCCCCAACTTTGAGCTCTCGGTCCCTGCTCGCTTAGGGATTCCCCTGACTCGCTCGGTGGGCACCGAGAAATATTCGCACCACACCGAGATTTAGAATGGGCCCAAAGGTAATATCTCAGCAAAAGGTGGCAGTTAGTGGCTCGAGGATCTGACAGTCTCGTGCTTGTGCCACCATTTTCCAGCTTGAGAGGCGCCACTGTGGGCAGAAGCGGCCGCTGGTAGACGGAGGTCCGCGAGGTTGAGGCACTTATAAAATTGTATATCAATGAGCACTTACTGGGGAAGTAGCACGCCATCGCTCATTCTTCAGTTCAAAGGGAAGAATATCAAATCGATCCTTGAACCTCTTAGTCAAAGCCATGGCAACTCACGCGGTAGTTCATGACGAGAAAAATGAGAACATTCTCGTACGTTCAACTTCTTGAACTCACAAGCTTACCAAATACTGATGCGAATATATAGATTGGTATGAGAGATGGTCTGAGCGGTGACTTCAAGCTTTGCACCCGCGAAAATGCAACAGTTTCTGTTTTCGATTCCAATTTCCTCGTTGGTGATGGGATTTGGGAAGGACTTCGAGTGAACTGTGGGAAAGTCCAATTCGCGAAAGCACATTTGGATAGGCTCTTCCAATCGGCAAAAGCAATGGCGATGGATCTGGGCCTCACCAAACACGAGCTTCTTTCTCTCATACATCGGACCGTGGACGCCAACCACATGGGAGCCTCAAACAGCATACATATTCGCCTAGTGGTCAGTAGAGGGTTGAAATCTACGCCTTATCAGAATCCTAGAGTCAACTTGGGCCTACCACTCATCGTTATCATTCCAGAGTACAAGCTTGCAGATCCTGTAGCGAAAGCAAAAGGTCTTCGACTAGTCACATCACATATTCGTCGTGGAACCCCAGATGTGAAGGATGAAATGTGGAATCATATTTCCAAGGCAACGGATATCCAAGCTTGTATCGGCTCTAATGTTGTTGGTGCGGATGAAGCGCTGATGTTGGATGTCCATGGCTTCGTTAAGACGTGCAATTCAACCAACTTCTTCATCGTCCGCGAGGGAGTTGTCTGGGCTCCAACAAGGGCGTATCAGATGCAAGGTATTACCAGGGCGATGACCATCAAGTTGTGCAAAGACAATGGAATACCGATAATAGAGACCGACTTTACCTTGACGGAAACGTATGGGGCCGATGAAGCTTTTTGTACTGGCACTTTTCCCAGCCATATACCTGTTGTGGAGGTTGATGGAAGACAGATCGGCGAGGTCAGGGGTATGGGCACAGTGACCAATAGAATTTCGGAACTATACAAGAAGCTCGTCGAGGCTGATACAGGAAGATCAAGGGAGGCAATCTTTGCTGAAGTCGCTCCTATAACTTCCAAAATGTAGTCATTGCATTCATTGTAAAATAATCATAACTGCTCATCTGCTATGTATATCTTGTAAATGAGCTGGCATCTCGAACATGTTCTCGTTGATCGTAAAATCCAGGGCAAAAGAGTCGCCAGCTGCAGTGAAAAGGTCGTTGAAACATTCGTCCATCCAATCAAAACCTAGGTGGTCGAATTCCAAGTCGCTGTTCGCCCGTTGTATATTCGTCTCATCCTGTGACCGAAATCGTTTGATGGTGATGGCTTTTATCCGTCCATAGAATTGGATGTACCGGCTTGATCCTCCGGTAGACCGGTCAATGTACTCAAGAATGTTGATGCAAGCTGTGGCGAAGTGTTCCACCAAGTTGTCATCAAACATCAACAACTTCCTGTCCCTGGGTTAGCCACGGCCAAGATACAGTAAGTGGGTTCATACCAAGAACAGTAAAGCCAAACAAGACCTGTCATGAACACGTCGTGGAAGGATTTCCATGATATCCCAAGTTCATTTCGATCCATCAGAATTTTCCAAGTCTGAATTGCTGTCTGACATGCCTCTGCACAAGCTTCCACAGCAGAATTCATTGGACTAGGGAACGAAGGCGAAGGCCGGTTGAGCAATATGACCGCAAGGCAAAGCTCTAGACGCATTTCCAAACTTTCCCGAGATTCCGATACTGCACACTCGCCAAGTACGGAGTGCCACCTAGCAAGACGCTCTCGGATGCTATCAGCGACTACCCCAGTGTCTTGAATGGACGGGTGGTGACCAGCACGTGGCCGAGCGATGTAAATGGACTCCAGGATATCTCCGGTGATATTCCGTAGTCTAAACATGTGGATAGCGGGGCTAAACCCTTTGGTTGCGAAAGTTGGCGATATGTTTCGTTCACTTTCATTGAGAGCATCGTCGTCAACTACCTTGGGAAAAGGCGCATCGATTGCTTGGTTCCGTATGGAGAGAACTCGACCAGTAGATACAGCGATACTTCTGGTGAGAATCATTAGCAACAATATCTTTAGATTGCGATCACACCTTTATGTCGCTGGAAACCTGTCGAGGTTTTGTCCTCCGATTGCTTCCCAGCGAAATTGACAAAACGGGTGCACAACAATGCGGAAGCCCATGGACAACTTTTCATCTTGATGTAAGAATCACTGACTTGCCTTTCTAAGTCATAAGTACTCCACCAAATTCTGTTTCGTAGCTCGCGCTCCGATGAACCGATCTCCCATCTCGGATTATTACGGTGACATCCCAGTTCGATGGCAAGGCTCATTGCAAATCTGCTGATCTGCCAAAGATGTGTGTTGTTGGAAAACTTGGATATCCTTGACAGCCATAGGGCCAGAAGGAGAGTAGACTGGAGGCATTGTAGATTGCTGAAAGCAGATACCTCATCAAAGAACATCATGCCTGTGGTAAAGTACTCGGCCGGAGAATGTATATCCAGCAATTTCCTGTATGATTCATTCTCTTCAGCTTCGTACGAGCCTATAGCGAGCACTAAAAAGATTGAGAACCTCTTGAATGCATTGCAGGATTTTGGAGACGTGTATGCTTGCTGAAACCAACTTCTGAGGTCTTTCAGATTGAAAATTGGTCTCCACATGTGGACTCTGGTAATATAAATTGACAGCAGGAGCATAGCAATGGGTTTTGGGGGAAGCGATGCCTGTGTGGAAAACGGTTCTGCTTGCCAAAATTTGGATCCTACATGGCCCAGAGTCTCCTCGGAGGCCAAATTCAACTGGTGGAAAAATATCCGACAGAAGCTCGAACCGGCAGCACTTCCGACTATAGATGATAGAGAATTCAGCATTTTGAATCTTATATAATCACACTTTGAATCTTACTGTATTGCTGCGAAGATCGCTGCCCTAAAGCTAGACTGCCAACTTCCTCAGCCAGCGTTTCGATGGTTGCCAAATCATTGCCTGAATTGTTTAGTACTTGTGATAGCCGACTCTCTGAAGATAATGCGCTATCTAAGGGCACCGATACAGGTCGTTGCGCCGAGTGAGGCTCAATTCGTTGATGTATTGGCGAATGTTGTGAACTCAAGGTCGTGGTGACTGGAGCATTCATAGACTGTCGTAGTTCATGCTGGTGGATAGTAGCCTGGAGCATTTGCACAGTCTCATAGGAGTAGAATACGTGATCCGTAATGTCACAAGAAGTATTGTGCTTTGTGCAGGCTGCACATTGGGGAACACTGCCATCGCACTGTGTAAATCCTGAGTATGGTCGTCAATATCGATAGGTTAACTAGACTGACTTTTACTTTGCGGGTTCGGCATCGTGAGCATGCACCAACAGAAGAAGGTTTGGGATACAGCAGATGTTCCTCCATACGTTAGAGCCAGTCTTGGGTATAGTGAAGGCACAGAAGTTGTTTTGTGTTGCTGATGAGAGAGATATGTTTGTTTTCGAACGATCTCGGGAGGCCATGATGCCAAGAACCTAGGTTCTCGCTTCAGGGGTAAATGCATCTAACCCTGTTCAGGCAAGCGAGGGGAGCTATTTTAATAGGTTTCGGACCTCACTCTTGCTCTGGGACTCCCATCATGCAAGTCATCCTTCAACCTCATTGAATGAAAGCTATCATACATATCTACCTACCTACCTAATACCAAGGCCCTAAATCGTGACAAGCATTCGGAACTGATACGGACCAACAGGTTATTTATACCTGCGCAAATACGCATCACCACGGCGACGTGTATTCTTTCACCAGCCATTAGGCTGCAACGCCTCCCAATCTCAACCCGGAACCCCGTGTTTGCTTCTCTCTGCTCACCACTTTTATCAAGAACTGTCAGAATGTCATCTAGGCGTTCAGCACGACTTAGTGCAGCTTCCCTAGAGGTAAAGGAGAATGTGGCACCTGCAAAGTCATCAACTCCACCGAAAAAGGCCAGTATCTCAAAGAAAAGAAAGAATCCGGCTCCGGAGCCAGTAACTTCATCGAACGGTGATGCTGCATCTCCATCGACGCCCAAGAGGAAACGAACAACCAAGCCAATTCCTCCCATGACTCCAACTCCGTCGGCAATAGGGTTGATGGCCGCACCCGTTGGGTTTGGAGACATTGCCCCCCCTCCCATCAACCGCCTTGTGCTGCCAAATGGAACCAATGCCACACTGGTCACGCCTGAGACTCACCGAGTTGTTGCGAACAAGCCTCTTGACCAGGTTTCCCCGTCAAAGGCGTCCAAAGTCAAGACCACGAGTGGAAACATTCTCGAGGAGGCGGTTGCACATCTGATAAAAGTTGAGCCAAAGTTGAAGCCGGTAATTGAAAAGCACCCATGTCACATGTTCTCCCCCGAAGGTTTAGCCGAGGAAATTGATCCATTTATGAGCTTGACCAGCGGCATCATCTCCCAGCAGGTAAGTACGAACAATCCCCAATGAAACACAGATGCTGACTCAACTTAGGTCTCTGGGGCTGCCGCGAAAAGCATCAAAGCGAAGTTTGTTGCGTTGTTTAACCCTGACCAGCCAGATGTTACCCTCCACAAGTTCCCAACACCATCTCAAGTATTTTCTAGCAAGATTGAGGTCCTTCGAACTGCAGGTCTTTCGCAACGTAAAGCCGAGTATGTCCTCGGTCTTGCTGAGAAGTTTCACAAAGGAGAGCTCACGACCTCGATGTTATTCACGGCGTCGTACGAGGAGGTTCTGGAGGAGCTGATCAAGGTCCGAGGACTAGGAAAGTGGAGTGTGGAGATGTTTGCCTGCTTTGGACTCAAGCGTATGGATGTTTTCTCCACTGGGGATCTTGGAGTACAAAGAGGTATGGCGGTCTTAGCCGGAAAGAATGTAAGCAAGTTGAAGGCTAGTAAGGGAGGCAAATGGAAGTATATGGGCGAAAAGGAAATGGAGGAGATGGCAGAAAAATTTAGACCATATAGGTAAGTTCTTGGTGAGCATGAGGATCAGTGCTGACTTTAAAGTTGTAGGAGCCTGTTCATGTATTATTCATGGAGGGTGGAAGATGTTGACATCAGCTCCATGGGCAGCTGAGGCCTTCCAAAATAGCCTGTTTATTTTCAGTAGTCATTTAGGCGTTTGCAGGACCACAAGAGGCCAGAATGTACGATCAGACAGCACCAATTTGAACCTGTCCCCCATTCTCTTTTTCCACCATTGTCTCGTCTTTTCTTGATCCTACAAATTTCATTGGCGCTCAAGTGATGACCTTGGAGTACTCCATGATTCCTCCGGCATGATTTGTCCCCGTTAGAGTCATCAAACAACTGTCGCCCGACTGAAGCCGAAGCATGTTGTAAACTCGCTTACCAATGGGTGGACATGAATCATTGCATTGTCTTTCGCTTCAGCCCAGTCCAAAGTCACCATCGCTGGATACCCCAAATTGTTGCTTGGGTGACTTTGGGAAGGCTGCGCCCCTCCACCAACACGTTTTGTTCCTGCACTTATGATCAGGCTGGTTACACAAGGCTGTGATCTGAACCCTTCGGTGAGCGCAGAAGCTCATTTAACCGCTTGAAATCAACGCCCCCTCTGTCTTCATGCGAATCGATGCTCTTGATGGCGTAACTCTCAGACATGCACACCGTCAAATTTACCAATGACTTGATGACTCGACCAGGCTCTCGCAATGCTCCCCTTACGCCCATCTTTATGCTATTGGAGGTGGCTCCGGTTATAAATATGGGCCTTGGTCCAGCAGCTATTGTGCTGGTCTCCCATGGTTTTCAAGTATCCACAAGCGATGAATAATTCTGTGGTGCTCCCAGCATGTTCGCTCAATAGCACCGCCATTTATGACTGCGCCAACCCGTATCCAAATTGCACGAATGCCGCTGGTTTTCAATTTACAAGCCTCTGGATTATTACGAAAGCGATTTACGATTCCTGTTCTAACGACACAAGGCTTTTCGAGGGCACGGAAGCTTTGACACAAGAAGCGTGCGAGGTGTTTGCAGGAAGCAGCTGGACTGTCTATCCTAAAGGGGATATCTGGGCTAGATTGGCAACAGTAAGTGAACGCCATCCCAGCGTTCTAGCGACTTTGAAGTAAACCATATCTGATGCAGATATTATTATAGTGGAAATTTCCTCTACTGCAACTAGTCGCTGTTTTCCCACGACCTCCACTCAACTTTCGCTCCGAATTCTTTGTCTTGGCTCATTTGATGGGCGACCCCATCTCAACAATCAGCAACCTTCTTCTCAAAGTAGCTAGCTGCCAGAGACGTGCGTTGTTCTGGAAGAATCGTTTCGCGGGAAAAGATTACATTGACTTGATCAAAGTTGACGAGCTGCATGGCAACAATCGCCAGGCTGAAATTGCCTTGGTGTGGAAAGGTCTTACTGCTATCATTGACTCTTACGACGAGTGGGGTCAGGACGTAGGCAACAAAGCTCTTGAATACATAGACAACACTCTGTAAGTCAAGCGAGGTACCGTGTCCAGTCGGCAGATTAAAACTGATATCCTGACGAAGAATCTCTCCAACTATACCACACCGAGATCGCCGCGAGTTTCTCAAAATATGCCGTATTACAGGCAATGCCCTAGCAGCCGACCGGTCGACGAAGTTCTTGCCTATCGCGGTTGCAGAAAGCTTCTTCATCGGCTCCATTGCCGTTGCATACGGGCGGACACGACAGAGTGCCGCAGGCACCAACGCTCAAACCTTCATTAACATCGAAGCTTTCAGCGTCGCTTTCTCCGCCCTCTACTTTTGGATCATCCCAGCCGTTTTTCTATCTTCTGTCGTTGGAGTGTCGCAAACTGAAAATGCTATTCCCAGGATTCTGGAGAGATTCAGAGACGATGTGAAGAAGCAGTTCAAGGATTGGGACGTCCGATTGCCAACTAAGGAGGTGGATAGAATGAATACAGCATCGAGGGAGAGGAAAGGCGGCCTCTATTCATGGGCACCAGTTGAGGCGCAAGAGAGCGTGAAAGCAAATATCCGCGCTGATGGAGATCATCGAAATGGGTTCTCAAGTCGCTGGGAACGAGTTAAGCACACAGCATCAAGCGTGCTGTCACTTCGGCCAGGATCTCTCACTCTGCCTTTCGTTGCTGTCACATACAGCGCTGTCACAGGGATTTGGATATCATACTTGGTGCCGCCTCGCGGCTTCGAGTGCCGTCATATTGGGGAAATCGCGATCTATTCTACATGGATCATCAGTGCTGCTCTCAATTTCTTCCCGTTCGGTTCACGTCAGCACAACCTTCGCTTCAATTTCATCCTTATCAAAGACACCATTGCGACAGCCGCAACGGTTACAGGTATCATAGTAACACAAGTTGGGGTCTTCAACCGCTGTTCTTGCTACACGCGCTGGGGGCGAGTAGGTCTCGCACTCCCGCAATGGAACGCCGTTTCCGATGTTCTATCCACGAGAATCAGGACCGCATACCCAGCCATTTCGTTTACATGCATTGGGTTCATGTTGGTTGTGATACCTCTGATAATTGCGAGGCACTATGAGCTTGCGATGAGAATCTTCTTACAGAGAGACGACGGGGTTTCCAATCTGGATTGGCTGCATGGCGTCGTTCGACTACCTGAGACTATCGGCAGGGCGATTGAAAGGTTGGGAGGGAAGGTTAAGAAACTATATCTGCGACGACTGCGGGAGCCGGAATTCGGTTATGATTTGCCTGCTGCACAACCTCCAGGCTGGATTTAGCTTTGTTTTTTCTGTCAATTGCATGTTCTCAATTTTTCAGTACAATTGTTTGATAATAGATTATGCACGGTCTTTGTCAATGTGCATTTCGAGGCTTTTAAGACTTATCATACCAGTAGACTCAGTTAGACTCAATGTTCGATTGCTCACGCAGCTTTTTGGTATCTTCTTATGGCAAGATTGCTATCGAAACCTTCACAGCAAGAAGGCATCATGATCTTAGCTGCCAATTTTCATGGCCTGGAACACGCGGCTTGTTGAACTTATCGGTCAATTCCCACCCCTGAATTGAGTCGTGGCTAGATTATCAAAAGGTCTGGATCTATCACATGCTCCCCAACATTGCTTACAGAGGCAAGCAGCTACTCGATAGTGTGAAACGCTGGCGACTTCTAGCTATTCAATTGATTACCACTTGTTTGCATAATTGAGTAATAAAGCTAAGAAGCAACAAAATTCAAGTCACAGAAGAACAAACAGAACAGAACAGATCAAGATTTCAATATTGTGGCGTTTTCCAAAAAAAGATCCAGATGGCAAGCGAAACCTAGATGTGCCACCACCACGATCGTGATGCACAAATCCGATATGCACACAAACACAGCACTTGTCTTTACCCCAGTTACGCCATCCTTGGCCCAACTTGGAGAGATTGTCTCTGTGCTCTGAAACATATTTTTCAGAGACAATATGATTATGGCGTTGCATCCATGCGATGGTGTCCAGAACATCGTCCATCGGCGCATCGCACGTTGTTGTCGCCAAAAGCGCGAGGCAATCTATATCCCGGCTGGTTCCCAGCAAGGGGAGGTCAACAAGGACTTTTCTGCGTGCCGTTGATACGAGATGAACCCGCTGCAAGATTCCTCGCCTTTTGGGAAGGTTGGAAAGATTGGAAGTTTGACTTTTCATGACAGCAGCCAACGCTGATGATCGCAATTCGTGGGAGATGGCTGGGTGTTGTGCTTCGGGCAGCTAAGAACCCGGCCATCAACGGAAGCTAGGAATGACGGAGGACAGCTTCGTCGTCGTCGTCCAAGCCTGTTCGGTTCCCCAGACAAGGAAATCAACCTGTGTGGGTCGTGATAGGGGTGGCGTTCTTACAGGGCCCCACGACCAGAAGGCAATTTCGAGTCCAGACCGCCATGTCTTGCCCGCCAACAGTGATTGGAGTTCGTTTCCAGCTTCGGATCCCAGCATCGAAGGTGTGGAGGTATCCTGGCGGCTGAAAGGCAGAGTTTCGCTGGAGTTGTGCATGGTTGTGCAAAAGTTGAAGCTTCACGGCCAATGGCAGGAGCTTCAGCCCGTCCCAGCCCCTTTTGCGCTTAGTTGACTGATAGAATGACCTGCTTGCTCCTGGGCACACGACCCGCCAGCACTTTTTCGGAATAGCATCATCAGCATGGCGCTGAATGAAGATTGAAACAACGGCAAAGAAGTGGTGGAGAGATATGGGAGATTTCAAGGATGTCAAACCGAACTACGGCCCCTGCATCGGTGGGTTGCACGCAGATAGGACCACGGCCAGATGTGTGCAAGCGCAAAGCTGATCGTCCAGAACTCCATCTTGATCTCCAAACTCGTGTCTTGTCCCTCCTCCACCTGTTTTCGTCCTCCCTCACCCTCCTCTTCCGACCTCCTTCGCCTCCTCCCCCTCTCCATCTGCATCTTCCAGCAGATATACTTGTGCCGTGTGTGTCTTTTTTCTTTTGGAATAACCACAAAAGTTAACATTCGATCTCATTCTCAAGTGTTTCTTTGTTGCATTTCCCTGGCCTTTCCACTTCGGCTCCCGGATCCTCGAGATATCGATCCATCCCTCCTTCCTCCTCCACTACACCGCGAACACCAGGACTTGCGCATTGTCGACGGCTTAACTGTCTTCGGCTTGCATCTTCACATTGTCTCCATGCTGCCCAAATTATAATATTAATCTCGCAATCAAGAGTCTGGTACTCGGTGTCTCGAAATTCAACTCCTCCATCCATAGTTCTACCTGTACGATTTTGGAAAGAGACCGATTCACTGAGTAGCTTGGAACTCAATTGTCGAGCTTTTAACTCTTATATCCGACCCGTAATATTCACGATTGGCAATTTTAAGAAGGGCGTCAAGCAGTAATTTCTACAGCTATTCTTTTTTGGACAATACATCTCTTGGATACCTGTGGTCTACTTCGCCATGTTGGTTACCAGAGCTTTTGCTACGGCAGTTGCTTTGGCATCTACAGCAACCGCTTTCTACCCTTGGTTCCCTGCTTATCTTTGCGTTGAGGCATGGTGGGAGGAATCATGTATTGCAGAGCCGCCTGCTGTGGAAACACCAGGGCTCGTACCAAAGGCACTAAAACTGGTCCAGCGCATACCCAAGGTACTAAACCGCAGCAGCTCAATTATATCCATACTGACTTCTGATAGAATGACTTACCTCACGATGTACAAATTCTACGACTTGCACAACGGCTAACGAGAAAATACCAACGCGGTACTCCTGTTCAACCTGCCGAGGTTTATGAGCGCGATGGCGTTGCGAAAAGGACCAATACCTACAAGATAATGCCGGCAGCTACTCCTACCCAAGCGATGAGCGCTCCCATCGACCAGGATGGCACCGATTTTTCCTACTTCACTGAAGTTGTGTTGGGCTCAAGCAAGACACTTGTCTACATGCTTCTTGATACTGGAGCAGCAACAACTTGGGTAATGGGGAAATCATGTACTTCAGAGCCTTGCACAGTTCACAATACATTCGATCCATCGTCCTCTACTTCATTCAAGGATATAAGCAAGACATTCAATATCTCCTATGGGTCTGGACAAGTGGCTGGAAGATTGGGAACGGACACAATTTCTCTGGCTGGCATGAGTTTTGCTATGACTTTAGGAATTGCCGAGACGACATCTGACGACTTCAAATCCTTCCCGATTGATGGTATTCTTGGCCTGTCACAGTCGAGGGGCAATTATCCCATCTTCCTCGAGACTCTTGTTGAATCGAAGACCCTGAAGTCAAACATCTTTGGAGTCAGTCTCAACCGAGCAGCGGATGGAACTAACACCGGGGAGATCAACTTTGGAGAACCAAACACATCGAAGTACAGCGGCAGCCTGAGCTACAATGATGTTTCGAAAGACGCTGGTGGAGATTGGGCCATCCCAATGGAAAATGTTGGAGTAGGAACTACACAGGCAGGCATCAAGGGCAAGCTGGCTTTTGTTGATACAGGAACCTCCTTCATCTTCTGTCCACCAGAAGATGCCAAAATTCTTTATGCCTTAGTTCCCGGTGCCACGACGAAAAATAATGTAACCTATACGGTCCCATGCACCACCACCACTTCGTTAACATTCACATTTGGATCGACTACATATAATGTCCATTCTAAGGACTGGGTATCGCCTATGGCCAACGGAGTCTGCACTGGCAACATTTATGGTCAAGCCGTGACTTCTGAGAACTGGCTGTTGGGAGACACTTTCTTGAAGAATGTGTACAGTGTGTTTGATGCCGACAAAGATCGAATTGGTAAGACCATTGCGGTACTGAAGTCCTCAAATTTCATGCTAATTTTCCCTTAGGATTCGCACAAAAGAACCTCGTAGTCGCTACGATTTCCTCCACAGTAACGCCATCCTCTTCTTCCGCTACTTCTACTGGTATGGCCAATTCTCCCACCGGACCTGGAAGCACAAGCGCCACCATGACTTCTTCTAACGGAACTCCTGCAGGAACCACCTCAGCTTCTAGTACTGAATCTTCCGCTGCCGGCGTGTCAGCTTCCACAACAACTCCCAGCTCTTCCAGTGCCAGCTCCAGCCTTGCACCTCCACTCTCTCCAGGACTCAATGGCCATGAGACTTCTGGCTCTGATCCTGCTTCTGCCCAAACCCAGTCCTCGACTACTTCTGCAACTCCAACCCCCAAATCCGATGCCAGACGATTACTTTCGACCCTTGTGCCAGCTACATTCGCCTTTGTCCTTGTAACTTTAATAACCTAGTCACATTTGGTTACTATATCCTTCTTCTGAGGTACACCACTTGGTGGCCTCCTTCACGGTCCTCTCCTCTGGCACCCATATACCCAGGCTCTACCAGCGCCAGAGAACATCCCGTCCACGCTCTCACACAGAGCTCTTCCGTCTTTCGTCGGTTTCACATGACTTGGCATTTGAGCCAGTCATACATGCATGGAGGCACAAAAATCTGGCCCGGCCAGTGTACAAACATGTCATAAGACAATCCCTCTGGATGTCTACCCAATTTTGTAATTTATTAGCGCAGCATTTGCTTCAGCGAGCATACTGGGGAGTGGGCCAAAGGCCTGCAGACCTAGCAAAACAAAAGGCAGAACGCCACAATGTACATTCTAGAAGGGTCACGTACACAATAATTGACCAAACATGAGCTTTTTAACTCGGCCGAGCATATTGCTTCGCTCTTCTTGTGACATCAATACCGAGTGCCCCAAAAGTAAACATGTCGAATCCTGGTACCGCTTGCCCCTGAAATCGATGCCCCAAAATAGCATGATCAGCCCGCAAATAAGCGAGCCTCAAGCATGGATCCTCAAGAATTCGAGAGACCACATCAGCTTCACATCTTATGTATCACCCCACCACAACAATGCTTCCTCGATAATAGCATGGCCAAGGCCAAAGCAAACACCACCCGCAAGGATGGCGAGAACACAGCCGATCCAGCGCACGAGGAAGACCGTGGCCTTCTATCCGGCAATTCCTCTGAAGACGACGAAGACCTTGTTGTACACCCTGGACGCAACAGTTCCCCAGAAGCCGAACCTCGAACCCCGCGAACTCCAAATCGTGTGCGATTCGACCTGCCTCCGGCTCTAGATACAGATCTACATAGCAATGGCGCTCCTCCTCCCTACAACGATTCCCCCCTCTCCGGGCGCCGCGATCCTCGCCCCCAGGCCTTCATCCCTCTTCTCACGGATATTGAAGCGCCGTCCATCACTCTTGCAGCGAGCCCTTGGGGTGACGACGATGTACACGAATGGGCTGAGCGGGAACGTCTGCGGCCGAAATCTGGACTGAGGTCTGCGTTCATGAACATGGCGAACTCGATTATAGGTGCCGGGATCATCGGGCAACCTTACGCCTTCAAACAAGCTGGGCTCCTCACGGGCATCATATTGCTTATTGGGCTTACAATTACGGTGGATTGGACGATTCGTCTGATTGTTATAAACAGCAAGCTGAGTGGGAGCAATAGCTTCCAAGGGACGGTGGAGCATTGCTTCGGCAAGACGGGCTTGATAGCTATTTCGGTTGCACAATGGGCGTTTGCTTTTGGGGGCATGGTGGCGTTTGGCATCATAGTGGGAGATTCAATACCGCATGTTTTGGCGGCGGTGTTTCCAGGACTAGGGGATATACCGGTGTTGGGGCTTTTGACGAATAGACGGGCTGTCATTGTCATTTTCATACTGGGCATCAGCTATCCCTTGAGCTTGTATCGGGATATAGCTAAGGTAAGCTGGATCTTAATTGGGGATTGAATAGAATACTAACAAGAATAGCTGGCAAAAGCAAGTACACTCGCGTTGATCAGCATGGTCATCATTTTATTCACGGTGGTCACCCAAGGTTTCATGGTGCCAAAGGAGTCAAGAGGAACTTTCAGCACCCCTCTTTTGACCATCAATAGCGGGGTCTTCCAAGCAATTGGTGTCATATCTTTTGGTTTGTTGTCACTTCACTTCACTCTTTTTCACTCGCTAATGCATAGCAGCATTCGTCTGCCACCATAATTCCCTACTCATCTATGGCTCTCTCAAGACCCCTACCATAGACCGCTTTGCCCGCGTAACCCACTACAGTACCAGCATATCCATGGTAGCATGTCTACTCATGGCACTCGCTGGCTTCCTAACCTTCGGCTCCCTCACTCAGGGCAACGTCTTGAACAACTTCCCCTCCGACAACATCATGGTGAACATTGCCCGCCTCTGTTTCGGGCTCAACATGCTCACCACCCTTCCCTTGGAAGCCTTCGTCTGCCGCGAAGTCATGTTCAACTACTGGTTCCCCGGTGAACCTTTCAACATGAACCTCCACCTCATATTCTCGTCATCACTCGTCGTGAGTGCCATGACGCTGAGTCTCCTCACTTGCGATTTAGGTGCGGTGTTTGAGCTGATTGGAGCTACGAGTGCTTGTGCTCTCGCTTACATTCTCCCTCCGTTGTGTTATCTGAAGCTTAGTACGAGGAGTTGGAAGACTGTACCAGCTGTTGCCTGTGTGGTGTTTGGCACGGCTGTGGTGTGTATATCATTGGTTCAGGCCGTCATGAAAATGATCCGGAATGAAGGGGGTGTGGCTCAATGCCAGTAGCTAGATAAGCTGCAATTTACAATAAAATGTAAGATACGACGACATGAATCTTCCACGTCCATAGACCTCCCTGCTATTCCCTAGTTCTGTTGATAATGATAGACTCGCTCGCATTTTCAAACCCCGACAAGCAATCCGCCCGGAGCTAAAAATTGGTGCTTACTTCAAAGGGACAAGTAGGCATGAGTACATTGCCAAATCAAAATTATGGCAGAACTGATCATCACGTGCGGTCAAGGTATTTCAGTTTCACTCGGTTATCTATGATCTTGCTAAAACACTGTTATCGTATCAAGATAGTTCACTGTGATTAGCATCTTCTTTTTAGGCTGGGTTAGCAAGACTCGGTAGCCATATCAAGTGGCTGGCTGAGGATCGAGTCTCCAATTGGCTGCATCAGAAGGCGCTTTTTTCTCGTAGACAATCCTCAACCTAAAATATCCCCTCAGAACTAATAGAGCCTAGTTCATCGTAAACATCACAACACCTCTTCACGAGATCATCATTTTAAATTGTCTTATACGGTGGTAGACACCTATTGCATTCACAAGACACAAGTCCGTATTCCCCGGTCGTTACAGAATGTCCATCTTACCAGGCTACGAATACACCTATACCCCATTGACCAGTCCTAATGAGTTTCGCCTTATTCTTTTGAACCAAGGCAAAGCAAACTCACCCGCTGAAGACATCCTCTCAATCGAATTCCTGCCAGCTAGATTCGGCCAATCATGTACCTATACTGCCCTCTCGTACGCATGGGGTACAGATTCAGACGCAGAAGTTATCCAAGTGAAGGGGGCACGCACCCGAATGTTGAAAATCACGAAAAGCCTGGCATGCGCACTGCGGTCTCTACGATCATCTCATTACCAGATCTTTTGGATTGACGCTCTGTGCATCGATCAAAATAACGTGGAGGAGAAGAACTACCAAGTTAGTCGAATGGCAGAGATATACAGGAGAGCGAACGAGGTCGTGATCTGGCTAGGAGAGGCCGCAAACGACAGCAAGCTTGCAATGGATTTCATGGCCAACATCTCCGTCAAAAACATCGACGAATTAGCGGCCAACCCAGAATATACCAAGTCGTGGAGCGCTATTGCTGATCTGATGCGGCGAAGTTGGTTCAAACGCAGATGGGTGGTCCAGGAAGTTGCGTTTGCAAGACAACCCGTTCTGCGCTGTGGGTCAGCTGTTATCTCGTGAGAAAAATTCTGTGTCGTTATTGAACTGTTTACGGAAAAGGTCGATGTTGTAAGCAAAGCCGTTCGCGATTCCGTGCTGGACGACCGGTTAACTTTTGGGGCCGTTCGCCGCCTGTTCGGCTTTTTTTATGGTCCTAATTTGATCTGGTTGATAGCTGCCTTAGTAGCACCTGATATTGTCCTGCCGCACCTGCCGCACGCGTTATTAGCACTCTTGCGCTCTTCTATTGGCGAACTTCGTGGCGTTGGTGTACATTCCCTCATTGCAGTCTATGATCGAGCTTTGCCTCATGGAAGAGATGGCGAAGAACCCCATGGATTGTGCACGATGGAAGCATTGCTATCTTACTTACCGGAGTTCGAGGCAACAGACGGACGCGATGTCGTATTTGCTCTAGCATCTTTGGCCAAAGACTATACGGACTTCATTCCAGATTATAGCCAGTCTGTCATTCGAGTCTATAAGAATGCCATCGAACAAGCGGTCGCCACGTCACACTCCTTGAATATTGTCTGCCGTCCTTGGGCACAGCCTTTACCAAACCTGCCGTCTTGGATCTTGCCTCATCTCGCCCTCCCATTCAGAAGAAATTACGAGGACATTTATGTTCGACAGCGTGCGGATACTCTGGTTTGCCTCGCACACCAAAGCGTCTATCACGCATCTGGGAGTGTTCCTGCTTCTGCCAACTTTAACGATGATGAATTTTTTTTTATCCTTACCTGCAAAGGGTTTCATCTCCCGACAGTTTCTTGGATAGGAGAACGAGCTGAGGAAGGAATCATTCCCAACTCGTGGCACCACAGTCTAAGAGGGACAAATATTGAACAGCGAGATTTGAAGGAAATGTACTGGCGAACTCTTGTGGTGGACAGGGATTCTAAAGGGAACTCGCCACCACGCTGGTATAGCATGGCTTGCGCTGATGCACATGAGCTATGCTCAAACGGAAGCTTGGACACGAAGAAACTTTTGAACGGAGAGGGTGAGGAAATCTCAAGCATGCTGAAAGAGTTCCTCAGGAGAGTTCAAGCTGCGACTTGGAACAGACGACTAGTGAGATTGGCAGATGATTCCTTAGGTCTTGCACCTGAAAGAACAATGCAAGAAGACCGAATATGCATCCTCTTTGGCTGCGATGTTCCTGTGGTTCTGAGGAGACTTGACGGTGGCACCTGGGCGATCATGGGGGAAGCATTCGTCTATGGGGCTATGGATGGGGAGGCGTTAGATCGCTCATATGAGGATGTGACTTTCAATCTAGTATAGTAGAGTAGCACCGCTTAGGAAGTATTGCGGACGTGATTTTTAGGGAGGCTTAAGAAAACTGATTCAGCAAGTACAGTTGTGGTCTCAGACTCCTGCAATGCTGCATCAGCTACTTTACCGCCGAATTGACTCCTCTTTCATCAACATACTGCACCCATTGATTAGTATGGCACCACAGAGGACATCATACTCATTTTAATAATAAGCCCTAAGAAATGGTGTGTGATGTTGCTCCTGACGTCAAATCCAGTTGAAAGGATGGGAAATGTTGTTCGTCCTCGCTTCCTCGACCCGGCAACCAAATTCCAAGCCGACACCTCGCTAACCCCTATTTGTAACCAAATAAGCATATTTCAAACATCTGGGGGCGGCCAGACGTGGTAGGCACGTCTGGTGGTCGGTCAAATCAGACGGGATCGATTGGGCCACGTCATAACCTATTCAATTAGGTTTGTAAATCTGGGACCTCCCTGCGTTCGTTGCGCGGTATGAGTTTCCGATTGAGTTTTGCATTTTTGAAATTTGATTAGATGATCAAATCAATGATTATATATATACTTTGTATATTTTCCTTTTGGCTTTGCTCATATTTATACCTGATTTTGATTTTTTTGGCTTTTTTTTGGAGGTTGTTTCCATGTTGTTTATGTTTTTCTCGCTTAGCGGAACTCTTGCTAAGAAGTGGGCCACCGAGATGAGGAGTAACAATTAGATACAGGCGGAACGAAGGACCCTATAAAGACAGACCCCGTAAGGAAAGGGGTGTTAGACTAAGTGGTATCTCCTGAAGTCTTAATCATAACATCTCCAACTTGAGGTTTAATACAAACGACATGATCTTTCAATATGTTCCCAAATCTAGTATAGTTGCTTAATGTTGGAGGGGTGTTAGGCGAAGTACTTTGGAGGACGGCTCAAATTGTAGGCCTAGTGTAATCCGCACCTTCGCTTTTATTAAAATCTTTAGAATACTCTCTATGGGTTTTTGCGCATTAGAAGTGCTGTCTTAGTAAAGTAAAGTAGAGGGAGTGAGGTGCCTCTCCAGTCACCGGGTCACCATTCGCTGAAAATAAGAAGCAGGGCCAGTGGATATGTGGTGAGAAACAACGTTAATAAGCGTGAGAAGCACTGTGACTGGCAGTGGATACCATGTATAGCCACTAAAGATTCTATTCTTCATCAAGTGATAAGGATGTTTGCCATTAAATCTTAGGACAACCAGTGAAGACGAGTGGAGCCAGTTTAATCCGGTAGAAAGTTCCATGGTGGATCCAGCAATCGTGAAAGTACGCGATGCCGATTGAACACCAATGACTGTTCTAAAAACTGCTGATGACAAAGTGTTTGTTGTTTGGAGATGGCCCCGCAGTACATCTACCTCAAGGTAGTGTTATTTTAGTTCCTGGTCCTGTACTAGTTATTCGGCGGTTTGAAGACGCAGGTGTTGAAGATAGTGGATGAAATTGACTCTTCAAGAAGGAATTCACAGAGACGGAGGA
>JAFJYG010000202.1:0-67703 GCA_017366145.1 Cadophora sp. M221 | reverse complement strand
CCTCACCCCCCTCCTCCTCATCATCAACAGGAACCTGCACACCATTAATCCTCTCCCCAACCTTCTTATCATTAATCCACGTAATCATATGACTCTTCATAGCCTTCGGCGCCAGCGGTGGGTTCCACGTCTTGCCCTCCTCATCCTCCTCGTTGCGTACAGTTCGATTACATGCAGTTGGATTGAGCGCTGGTGTAGGTGCAGAAACGGGTGTGTTCGTGACAGAGACAGTCTTGGTTACGGAACTGGTGCTTTGTCTGTACATCTCCTGGAGTGTTGGATCTAGAGCGGGGTTGTATCCTTCCTCATCTCCATCCTCGCTCTCCTCATCATCCTCTTCTCCCCCATCATCATCCTCTTCTCCCCCATCATCATCCTCTTCTCCCCCACCATCATCCCCCAAACCACCATCAGACTTCCCACCCACTGTAGAAGAAGAAGATACACTCCTCTCCTCACTCGAAGTACTCTCATCACCCTCCCCACCCCTCTCAAACTTAACAGGTGTATTCGCAGGCGGCACGATCCCTCTCCTATCTTCTTCCGCAGGAGACGTACAAGACATCGATAATGAGCGGCCAGGAGATGGAGCTGAGGACCGGAATGTTCGTGGTGCTCTGGCTCTCGGTCTGGCTCCCGCTCTTGCTCTTGTGCCTGCTGAGGAGCTGATCTCGTGACTGGGATCCGGAAAAGGAATAGGAAATGGAAAGGAGCCAGGACCGAGGGATGGAGATGGTGCATTAGACCGTACTGCTCGTTGACGCCGAGTCATAATTTTCTTCTCCGGGCTTGCACCGGGAACTGGAACTGAAAGAGGAGACGGTACGCTTGATCCCTCGTCTTTATGTCTTTGACCCATTCTCAAACCAGTATCCATACCCCTCCCTAGGCCAACAACTCCATTCGATGGCGGCTCTGTCGTCACCGCCACAGTAGACTGCGCATCAGGAAACGGACCAGGAAGAATAGGCGGCGACGGCGCATTCGATCGGGCTGCTCGCGGACGACGTGGAGATCTACCTTTCTTCTCTGGACTGGGCCCGGGGCTGGGATTCAGAGATGCATGTAGCGCGAGAGATTGCTGCCTGTCTTTTCGTGGACTCATCGTCTTCTCTATTCCAAGAACTGTAGTAGGTGAAGGTGTTGCTGTCGATACCACTGGCTGAGTATTAGGGATAAGACCAGGACCGATAGAAGGCGACGGCGCGTTGGAGCGTGCTCTTTGATATCTAGTCCGCGTTTCTGTATCTGTATCTGCACTCGTAGTCGTTGTGCTTCTGCTTCTCCACACAGACTCGAGTTGGCCTTGAATGGAAGGTGATGGTGCTGCGGAGCGCGCGAAACGACCTTTGTTTACTTTTCTCGTTAGCGCAGTTTCTGCTTTAATTTGAAGATGTGTTTGGGGAGATAAAAAGGGAAGTGGAAAGGAGAGGGGGAGTACGATTATGTCGCGTTTTTGCGCTTGCGGGAGGGATTTTGCCGTTGGGTTTTGCCATTTTTGTAGTGGGGTGGTCGGTGGGTGATTTTTTGAATGTGAGGTGTGGAGTGAAGAGGTGGAGGTGCTCGTGAATTTTCTTGAGGTGGTGGGGGTGATAGCCGAGCCGACATAGAGAGGATGAAGGAAGTTTGCAGACATGCTTAGGACTTCTCTACCCTAGACGACTCTTCTCTTAGATTCTTGGTATGGAAACTAGCTTGCCTTGCGGGAAATAAAGATGTCGAATACATTCGACTTCACTAAGACAGCAGCAGCATTTGGATTTTTTTCTTTTCTATTTTGAATCCCGATGCCGCTGGACCTAACGACACACTGAAAGGCTAGATACTAAAGAGCAGACCACTTGAAACGATTTACTCAACGTAAGAGTAAAGCCTCATCTGAATTGAATTTACAGTGCTTCTCCCCTTCATTCTTTCCACTTCTTCGTCATTTTTCCGTGATGAATGCCATTTGGGAAGGGTTTTACTGCCGTCCTACGCTACCAAAAGTTTTTGAATACGATCATACTTCAAAATAACTCTCAAACAACCCCAAAGACTCCTTCAACCCACAAGTCGCTGCTCATTACTATGAGCCTCCTATGTCACCCCCGAATTTTCCCCTTTTCGTTCAATTCTAACCCTCACACACTAGCATATTTACATTCAAACTCCATTCACCCAGCCATCTCTTTACTTGATATGTACCTTCGTATTTCCCGTCAGAAATAGAGGTGGAAGGGAAATCGCCGTTTTTCTAGTGCAAGCCACCGATTTTGTTTTCTTCGCTTAATTCCAGTTTGCCAGCCATGATATCTTGCCTTCACTTGACAAGCACCACTTCTAGGTACGCTCTGGGTGCTTCAGTGGCAGATTAACATGTGCGTAGATGCTTTCCTCTATGTCCTAACGGATTTTTGCTGTGGTGATAAGTGGGTTGCAATAACAATATCCACTACGCCGGACAGTTAGATCGCAGGCACCTCACATCACCAGAGCAAAACGACTGCATTCTGATGGAAAGACAGAACTTGTGAGGTTAATGCTCATCATTGAGTGAATTCAAGATATCAATCATGTTCCTTGGTTCCAACCACTGCCCTTCTCCGTGCATTATCCAAACCCCAATGCAAATTTGTTCAGTCTCCGTGACGGATAGGCAGTTTTCCCAATTCCCAATCAACCAAAACCCGGCCTGCTCCCCACGAATAAGAATCTCTCCTTCCAATATCTCCACCATACCCATGTCTTACCTCACCGCGCTTGAAGATACCTCCACGTCTCAATCTCGCATCTCCTAATCCTGCATATCCGTATCCTCAACCTCCTCCATCTTTATCTCCACCCTCTCATCATTCTCCTCTTCCACCTTCTTCCCACCCTCCTTCTTCTCCCTAGGCTGGCTCTTCTCCCTGGCCCCCAATCTAACACCACCCATCAACTTAACAAGCTCAATCTCCAACTTCCCCTGCACCTCCTTCGACCTCCCCATATCCGCACTCTTGTTCCCTATCACCGTCCGCGTTTTCTTCGTCGTCCCGCGACTGCACTCTGCTCGTGTCCGTTCTACATCTGGAGAAAGACCTGGAGATCGTCGGAAATTGGTCGTGCGCGTGGGGTAGACTTTCGCTAGAGATGTGGTCAGTACTTGTATCGACCACGGACTTGGACTCGGACTCGGGTTCTGATCTTGGCCCTAGGATGGAGGGAGGGAGAAAAATTGGAAGGAGGGTTGGTGATACATACTTTCAGGCCAGTCGATCAACTTCATTCTCTTCCCCGAACCAGTGATTGGAACAGATGAAGAGCGCTTCCGCTGCTTAGGATTCGGGCTGAACCTCCGTCTCGTAGGCTTGATATGACGGTCATCTGTGTAGTAAACACCAGCGCGCTTGTCAACAGCGTCCTGTGATCTAGGCGCGAGGGTATTCTACCTTTTGATTCTCGTCGGGCTGCCATCTGCGGATCTTTGTGGATAGTAATGTGGATGTGGATATTGACTGTGTAGATCGTGTCGGAGTGTCGAAGTCGGAGTGTCAAAGGATAGGTGGAAGGAAAGGAAGGCACGACTTGAGAGGCGACGACGGGGTGGACTTCGCCTAAACTTCGTGACTTTTATTATTGTCTCCAGGGGCAGGAAATGTCATTCAGTCATGTTGATCAAGTGTCTATTGATTATAGAAAAAATAGTTATCGTCAAAATGAATTGCCAATCTCTTCTTTTTGGACGAGTTACTCTTGCGGATTCATAGGTCTATTTAAGTCTTACCAGGATTCCAACTTCTGCAGCCCAGAACTTTTACCCAGCCTTCATAACTAGACTTTTGATCATTATTCAAAGGGAGATATAGTTTTTATTCGAAGCATAGCATCGAATTCTCAAGTCGAAACTGTCTCTATTCCCTGATGTGCTATGATTTGACTCCACCTACTTTCCCAACACACTCTAGCGCAAATCAACAATGGCTATTTTTGTAGCTTAGCCCGACTATCACGATGATGGCTCCTTGGTTAATAGCATTTTATATTCCTCGTAGCTTGGTCTGTACACATAGGGCATGTGCAGGAAATTCCATGGCTCCAACGATGACACTTCTCACCCAAGGGATCTCACATGCGCTGTATCGTGTTCCTTCGGATGGTTGGGGATAGGGACCGCCATCCGGTTTTGGATCTGTGAGCCTTGGTTGGGGGCACGTGATTGAACGATCGAAGCTTGCTGCGATTGTATTTCCAACTCGTCCACGGTGTTCATAGAATCGAATATATCAGGACAAGTACATTAGAGTAAGTAAATATCTGTTACTATCATTCAGAAGTCTTGTTTACCTGATGGCCCATACTTGTTCTCTGCCTAGTAATCTTCTAGTTAAAGCGTGCACTCCCAGCATGCCCAGGTACTGTGGAGGCGAACAGTCTCAAAGTCATTCTTCAGTAACTCGAAATCGCGTCACGTGATACCAAAGATGCGAGTCAGAAGTCGATTTTAGGAACTATTATTTGAGTCGTGCCTCTTATAGAATGCTTCTATCGTTCGAATCAACAGTCCATGAAGCATTTTGCCAGTTCGTTGAGTATTTGTAAGGCCCCGTCCCCCTTTTTTAAGCGAAGTCACAATTTAAGACTGCGTGGACGCTGGACTGCCAAGCTCTCCTAGCCGAGTCTCGATTTTCAGCTTCATCCACTAAGCCACTACCACCACCAGCTTAAACCTATTCAGTACCTCAACATCTACCTAGGTACATCTGGACCACGGAGCCTCCGCAAATATATCCAGACCTGACAGCCACAACAAAAACTCCGTCCCGAACGTTCACCCCCGAATACCGGATGCGGACTGATAGACACTGTTCTATTCCATAATTGTCGATTAGACGAGAAAGTCATCCCATGCGGCGTGCACTATCCGCTCCCCACGCTGATTCTGGAGCTGTACTGACCATAGAATGGGAAAGACTATCATCACAACAGTTAGCACCATCACCAAGCTGGAAATACCACGCGATGAGCTTGAAAAGTTCAACTTCAGCTGCAGCGATACCAGTAGTATGGCGGCGGCTCTGTACCTGGCCAGACCTGCCACAGTATGATAAGTATCTTTTGTGGCTGCTCTTTCCTATGCGAATTCCCATCATCATATTCAAGAAAATTCGTTTATCTTACTCTCCTTGGAAGTTTATCCCTCCTTGGCACCTCGCCTCGTTTCCCCCTCGATAAATATACACCAAACCCACCATGGGTTCAGAGAAGGACTTGAGCGTATCAGAGCGACCAGTCTCATCAGAACCCGATATCGAAAATATCGAACAAGAAAAGGCCAGAAACTACAGCGATGCCCAAGCAAGACTAGAAAACGGCAGCCCACCTCCCATCGAAGATGATGCCAACTGGCGTCCAGGATTCGTAGCCAGATTTCCATGGCTAGGACTCGGATGTCTCCTCACGGTCCTACTATGTGGCATCGGCTGTCTCATCACACTCATCCTCGCGGACGGCGTGGCGAAATACCATTGGGGAAATTTGGCCCCAAACGTTATTGTCAATCTTTTGAACAGTGTTGCGAATTTGTGTTTTGGAATTGCAATTACCAATGGTATTGCTATTGCCTGGTGGCGAAAGACTCTTGCGGGTGCTACTATTAAGCAGCTCAATCGATCGTGGAAGTTCAGCAGCAGTATCAAAGATGTAGTGCTGGGTGCGAGATACTTCAACTTCATTGCATTGGCCGCACTGGCGGCTAAGGTAAGCCTTGTCCTTCCTTCATATTCAAGAATGAAACGTTAGCTAACCCCAATCTTAGCTGACAATCATCGACGGTACGCTCCTTCAAAAGGCCTTCTCCCAAGAAATTCTGCCATTGGATCTCGGACCAAATAACAACGTCACCGGCTATGCCAACATGACCATCCCAAATACTGGTAGAATCTCCGGTGTCGAAGGCGAGAGCGGTTTGCTAGCAAAGAACTTCAACGATGCTCTCAAGATCTGGTTCCAAGGTGGCGGCCAACTCCCTAATGCCTACTCTGGATGTGAAGGGACTTGCTATCTCCGCGTCCCGGGTGCAGGTTTCGAGTTTGACTGTTCTGAGCCCGAACAACAAGCAATTGACGCTGGTACCCAGACCTTCGATGCATATTCAGTTCTCCAGAATGTTACTCAAGGATACAACATTACTGATTTCGACGACTTGGACTGCTCGACCATTGGGAATGGAACACTCTCACCAATTTCTCTCGCTGTATGTGAGAAGGAAGTTGCTGTCCGCACTGCACCGCTCTTCCATGTCGGATTCGTCCCAGTATTCAGCGGAACAAACACATCAGCCGATGCATGGTCATATGTAAGTACATGCAAAGAAAGATATCCAGCACAAGCCAAGGCCCAATACTGATCCACCTCCTAGGTTCAAATGACAATAAACTACACAACCTCCTCTGATGAACCTAACGCCAACGTCTCATGCCCAGGAACCAAATACTCACAGATCTGCGTCCTCCGCCCAGCCGTCGTCGAATACCCAGTCAAGATCCAAAACGCAAGCAGCCTCATTACGGGCATGTCCCTCGCCGTCGACGGTCGCCACTACAACAACCAAACCTTCCGCAACTTCAACTCCACGCTGAAGCAACAAAACGGCTTCTCCATAAAATCCTACTCAGACATCTTCGAGAATCCCCTCGGCGGTGAACGCACCCGTCTCGGAGGCATCGCCCAAGGCCTCCAAACCTACCTCGGCGGCGACGCCGTCATGCATTACGGCGCACAAGGCTATCATCTCGAGCAATCCGGTAACGCAGCCACCTACCTCTCCAACGACCTCGGCGTCCAAACCGGCGGCCTCGCCAACTCCGCGAACCTCTGCGGGTTTCAATACGCGGATCCAATGATGCCTACTGATTTCGGTGGCTGGGCGGAAAAAGACCCATCTCATCGCTTCGACGTCCCAGCTCTCATGGGTAAAATCAACCAGATCATGTTCGCTCTCGCACTCGACATCTCGGATGAAGACGACGATAAGGACGTCGCTGCCGGTACGCTCGTTCGCCCAGCTTGGGTTTACCAAGATGCCATCCACTACAAGACCAACTTCGCTTTCATGTGGGGAGCTCTGGCATCCATGCTCTTCTGCATCATCTGCGTCTTGCCCGTCTACTACGGATACTGGCAACTCGGTAGACCAGTCACCCTCGGTCCGTTTGAGATCGCGGCTGCGTTCAGAGCGCCAGATCTGCATCATCCGACTAATGCACCCATCGATACGTTGATTAAAGAGGTTGGCGGTAGGAAGGTTAGATTTGGAGAGGTGCTGGATGGAAGTGATAAGGGTAAGATGGCTGTGGCCCAAGCGGGTTTGGTAGCGGGTTTGAGTGGGAATGAGGGTGCGGATCGGTCGAGTTGGAGGGTGAGTTCGACGGGTCCGAAGAGTCCCAGGAGTCCGATGAGCCCTCGTGAAAGGCCGTCATCTGGTTAGGAGTTTCATGCATTGTTGATGGGCATATGGGATGGGTCGAGGCGTTTTGGTTGGCGGTCATGGTCGGTGGCTTGGATTGGATAAATGGGCGTCATGAGATATAATGTAGGCGATGCTATAGATTCTCAGAATATGATGAGTTATTGTTAATCGAGTATTTCATGTTCAAGGACTGCTTTTGCCCTGGGATAGCGAAAGTATATGTCAGATGTCACCCAAACACTCAAGCTACGTAATCTTTGACGGCTTAGCTTGATGAACGGAAGGGTGACGCCACCCCGCATTGTGCTGCGAGAAAAACATGGCCACGAAGCAACTAACTCTCATATCCATATCCATATCCAGCCCCTTCTGGCTGGGCTGGATTTCAGGCGATCTTCAAAGCCATTCTATCCAACAGCACTTTCCGTTAGAACTGAGTCGGTATCAAGACAAGCACTCACCTTCCACAGCTTCACGTCCCAAAGAGACATATTTATGACATTGAATTTCGTTCAATTTGGATACAAGTGTACCAGCAGCATTGAATTCTCCCCCATAAACCTCCAATGAGACCAAGCTTCACCGTTGTTTGAGTACAGACGTCCTCTAATGTAGCACCGAAAAAGTCCTCCCTGCGTACCTGCCCAATCTAGAATCCTCTGGCGAAATAACAAGAGTGTCAAAATGACAAATGAAAGACAACAGCAGCCAACCGCCAGGATGATACAAGCCCAAGCCGCCCTTGGGTATCTCCAAATCCCAATCCCATCTGCAGAATAGTGACAGATGGGATTGGGATGCAACGAGTTTGAAGACACCTCATCCCAATGGCCAAGGAACCAGTGAGACTTTGTTTTCCGCTCAGGTGAAATCACTGACCTCTCTCCTTATAGTAATCCCACTTGTGCCCAGCAACATGCGAGTAATACTTAGCAGTCTCCCGTTCCTCCTTGTCAGCCAACTGCTCAGGATGCAGACAAGCCTTCCACATCTCATGTTCCTTCTCGTCAGGCTTATGCATAACATCAGGCTCATGCTTCTTAACAATACGGAAGAATTCAACTGGCATCTCCATGACTCTGGCGAACTTGAGCATACGCTCACGCTGGAATGGACAACGGCCAAGTCCCAAGGACCCGGTCTTAACCCAGCTTTGCCAAGCAGTAACTAGTACCCAGAGCTTGTCGGAGGGTGTGAGGGACAGAGATTCGATGTAGTCCCGGGCCTTCTTGTCATAGACGTCGAGGCTGTCAAGTTCTTCGTCTAGATCTGAGAGCATGGCGGCGAGGAGAGGGCGGAGGAAGACGGATCGGGTGTCAAACTTGGAGGGGTCCTTTGATGTGGATGGGTCGTAGCAGAGCTCGTCGTCGGAGTTGTAGTTAGTATTGGAATCTGCCTTGCTTTGGAGGACGTACTTGAGGACGCCGGAGTTCTTGAAGATTTGGGCTTCAGTCAATACGATACAGCGAGAGGAGGCAGATGAGCCACTAGCATTGGCGTTTAGGTAGAGGGTGATGGTTTTTCTGCTGAGAAATGTTAGCAACGCACGCAGCAGAAGAAACAGTCAGCGAACTTACTCCAAAGCCTTCAATCCAGATTGAGACTTGAGCTTCTTTGCGACGCGCTCCGTACCACTGTGATCAGCCGGTGCAGCTCTCTCCAACGTAGCTCCACTCAACTCGACTAACTTTGCAGAACCAGCAACTGTGCTAGCACCTCCTACTCTGAAACTCGTCTCCTCCATCTTTTTGGCTGTACGGGACGAGGTCGCAGCAGCGCGCGACTTAGAAACAGCTTGTGCGTCTGTGACGGTCTTTCTGGTTACAGCCTTGTCCGTGATAGCGCTGATGGGGACAGCTTTGTTGGGGACAGCCTTGTTGGTGATAGTCTTCGTGGTGGCGGCCTTTTTGGTCATGGTATTTTTGGTGATGGCCTTTGTCGTGGCGGCTTTTGTGGTGATAGCCTTGGTGGTGACAGCCTTGGCGGGAACAGACTTTGTGGAAATAGCCTTCGTGGTTGCGGCCTTGCTGGTGGTGGCTCCGGCGGTGGTCCTACTTGTGACGTTCCTCTCAATCGTGTTTTTATCGCCCATGAAGCTCTTGTTGGCGGTGGAGATGGTATGGGTATACTTGACTAGCGGCTCAAAGTCAGGCGCGGGTTCTGGGGAGAGTGCTGCCTTGTCGTAATTGGCTGCCAATATAATGCGAGAGAAAGGATTTTCGGATGGCTTGGGTAAGCTAATTCCACCATTGTCAGAGATACTTGGACCCGCGACGTTCGTTGGGACCGCGCAGATAGGAGCGAGAGCAGGCGTGAGAAGCGCAATAGCTGTTGGTTGTTCCACTGTTCTTGTGGTGCTCGAAATGATTGGGGCAGCAACAGGCGTGGGCAACACAATGAGAGATGCTTTGAGGACTCTTGGCTTGGAGGGGGTTTCGTTCGGGGCAGCTATCTTGGTGACTTTCGCGTTCAAGGACTTGCTCTCGATTGCAGATTCGCCAGGCATGATGAATTTTGGTTCGGTGATCGTGCACCAGCAATTGAGGTGGGAGCAAATGTGAGTTGCAAATTTTGCAGATTCGAAGATTACGGGGAGGGTAGAGATGGATTCTCGAGTAAAAATTCAGCGCTGTGGGAGCACAAAGGTGAAAGCGCGCTAACCACGCTAAGCGAAGTAAACACTCAACATCACCAATATCTAGCCTCACGATTTATCTTCGCCCCACATCGGCGGTCACATGTCGGCCAAGGCCAAACATTTGGATGTATGGCATCAGGTAACTGTGGAGTTCTTTCAGTCAGATGATCAAGCTGTCGCTGAATCGTTTCTGACCAGCATTCAATGTAACCGTCTTCATTCAACGAAGTCAATATTAATGTTAAGCTAGATCCAATGAAATTAACTTTGAAGATGGAACAAACCACAGGGATTTTTGTTTAGTTAAGTCCCCCCCACTATGTGTTATCCCTGCATGTATCTGTCCAATTGTACCTATCTTCCCCTCTAATTCACCGCCTCTGTATATTCCCTTCAAACTAACCTCTCAAACCTCTACTAAACAAGCTACCCGACAACGGGACGTGGTGGTTGTGCTAACACTCGGCGGTGGTGTTGATAGACCCTCTTCTTTTTTGCACATATTACCTAAAACAACCGGCCTAGCTCGAGCTTAGCCTTCCGCTTTTTTAACCTCAAGCAGGCACCCTACTTTAATTATTCATCAGAAAGAAGTTGAACCCATAGCCTGCCGGCAAACTTTACTAACACCACCAAATCTTTAAGATCAGAACTATGTTATGTTCCATAAAATCTGCGAAGCAGTGCGAGTTCATGGATCCGATTCTAGGATTTGCGGTGTCGCCTTTCCAAATTCCTTCAGAGACCAGCTGAGAGACGACCGTTGTGGAACTCGGGATTTAACCTTTCGCCGAGGAGCATTAGGTAGCGCAAGTTAAGGACGATGCTAAGGATGGATTAGTGTCTACAGGCACTGAGGCTGGTATAGCGTCTACAATTGGGAGGGTTTGGAAATTAGCGAAGAGCTGGAAGTGCCAAGTAAGAGGTTGCGGAAACTCCACTCTTTAGAATCTTTTCTCCCATCATACCACCGTCCTATACAATGCCAAACAGCCGAAGAAGATGTAACTAAATCCCCGGTTACGCCAGCTTCTACCGCTAACTTTCAACCAAAACTCCTCTCTCGTCGTCTCCTTTTTCTTTTTTGGATCGTTTCCTTCCTCCGCACTGGGCGCAAAATTTGGGATCAAGCGAACACAACGACTCTCATCATTTCCCACTATTTTGACTTCAAAGACAATGTTCTGTTCGGACATGGGCTCTCGCTGATGTTACTTAATGCTGATACAAAAACCTTTTCCAAACCTGCACCTCTGTGCCCTTTTTTTTCATCATGACGAAACCCAAGAGGTCGGCAAAAGTGACTCAGCAAGGAGAATAATAGCACCAACAGCCTTCATACAGTCCTTCATTGTCTCTAAATTCGAGAAGCCACTCATAATCTATCATTCCACAGCTTTCTGTTCGCCTCCAACAGGTCATACATCGCAGGATCCTTTTGCTTCAACTATTTTGGTGGTGCTTGTTGATCCAAGCCATGTCTTCTTCCTCTGTGCCATG
The DNA here is from genome assembly GCA_017366145.1 of Cadophora sp. M221. Taxonomy (NCBI): domain Eukaryota; kingdom Fungi; phylum Ascomycota; class Leotiomycetes; order Helotiales; family Ploettnerulaceae; genus Cadophora; species Cadophora sp. M221. The sequence continues at coordinate 56,133 of JAFJYG010000202.1, read as the reverse complement.
AGACTTTCCTTTGGCTTTGTAGTTTCGCACATCGGAGACATATTCTAGCGAAGCACCAAGAACAGAAACCATCGCCAAGCTACGTTCTTTTCGCCAAGGGTTTTTGATTGCCTTGATATACTGTTCAGAACTCAATCTTATCCACGACCACCAGTGATGGAAGAGATCGAACTGTATGCCGGCCGAATACTCTTGCAGTTCCTTGGAATCTTGACCTCTGTTTGAAGCGATGTATTCGAGGAAAGGAAGCATGTACACAGTGGTATACTCGCGATCTAGCTTTTTTCGTGAAACCTTGGGGATCCAAAAGATTTTATCCTCGGGATCGAAGGTGCCTTTGCTTTGTTCCTTCTTGCGAAGCAGAGAATTGATTGTTGAATATTGTCACATGAGGACCACGTGCAAGGCCAACTGCCTATGCTATTCATATATATATAGAGGGGCTTCCCCCGACCTGAGTTCTGCAGAGCAATCAATCATTCCTTTCAACATTGATGGTTTGGGAAATCCACCGAAGCAGTTTTTCGGGTACTTCGATGGAAACCGCTTGGCTCTCTAACTCGTTATCTCCGTCATCCTCGTCCTCGATATCGTAAATCAGCAATACGTTCTTTTCGTTTCTGGGAAAGTGTTAGCTGCGGGCTTGCAAACAGGTGGGAAGGGAATTCATCTTACTGGAGAGGCAGCCCTCCCTTGAATTTCTTAGCTTGGCGCTCTGTCGACCGGGGCGGGAGAGAATGGTCGCTTTCCAGATGGGACAGCAGCAGGAATGTTCGGCATGTTTGGCAAATTTCCCTCCTGAGCAGGCTTGAGGATGGAGGATGGTGCTACAGCTCGAGATGAAGACGATTGGACGTTTCCTGGTGTGTGCAACAACCAGCAGTTTGCACTGGAGGCTGAGAAACCCATGTATTCCAAGTCTTACTCTGAATCGGATGGTGAATCGACAATAATTTGTTCCTTAACATCGCTTAGTTCGGTGGGTGCATGCTCGGTATTGAACTCTCCGGTTCTGCGTTCTTTACTCCATTTGACAACCTCCTTCGACGCATCAGCCACCTCTGAAGGAATACCAACGTCACCTCGTCTTGCGTCATCCGGTGCAGGGGCACTTGAAGTGGCATATTCATCCACCCTATTCTTCGTGCTTCGAAGGCTGTCTTTGCGACCAATGGCGTTTTCCAGGGACATCTTTTCAGGGTGGGATGTTGGGACCCGAGATTAGCCGAATGAGAAACACGCTCTGTTGATAGAATTAAGCTATTCTTCGAGTCTGATGCTGGAAGTTCTTTCGTGATCTTGGACGCAGAGCGAAAACCCGCAGTGTTGCCTGCTGCGGCCCCGTTCCCATCTCCCCCGCCTGCATTTCCTTCGACTCCTTCAGGAGGTTGTGCGCCGTTATTTAGGTCTGAATTCAAGGGCAATGAAATTCCGAGGGATGTCATGCACATGAGTTAGCAGAAGAGCCTGTAGTGGATGAGGTAGATCTTTCTTGGGTTGCTAGTTGCAATAGATTGGCGGAACGCTCTTTCAAATCCAGGAGGACAACATCAATGTGGTAGTCTTTGGGCTTGTGGATCAAAATAGCTCGAAGTGCCTTCAGCTCGTGGTCGACTGCATCCAGAACTTTCTGCGTTAACTTCAACGCTGTAAGGATCTCCACTGTGGGTATTTCCGCCATAATTGAAATCTCAATTTTCCTGTGCAGATTTTCGCCGTCAACCTCATGGGGTCCTAGCGGCGGCAGGATAGGTCAGGTTGTAGTCGCAGGTGAAGTAGGCTGCTCTGTAAAAGACAGTGTCAGTGAAACATATATAAATGCTTGACTATGATTTTGAAGAGCGAGTGAGGTTGCATCAGCGTTTTGTTTTGGCAAGAAGTGGCACGCGGAAGGCAGCGGAAGGGAAAGTAAACAAATGAGAGCACGAAGGCATCAAGAAAACGAACCTAGCTTGCTTTGCCTTCAGAAATCTGCGAAGACGGGAACAACTTGCGATGCGCAATCAATAATCAGCTCTCCAGATACTTGTTGAAAGTTTAGTGATTGGAGGAGACAGGAGGAGGACGGTGGGAACATGGGGAGAGGGCTGGAGGCTTAGCGTCAAATAAGCGAGCACTAATTAGCGCAATCCGGACAACCTCCCCACAAGACGCAATCCTGTGCACCAACCAGCGGCCTTCACCTGATCTCTTATTCCAAAGAATTCTATTGTATTAGCCAGAATTCCGCTGGCCTCATCAGAATGATTTACCCTGTTCTGGAAAGTGTTAAACAGAAAGGAAGACTTGCTGGGAGGAAATCCTTCATTGCTGGCACCTCCCATCACCTGCAGTGGTTTGGAAAGCTTAATGACACAAAATTGTTGTGTTTGCTACTACTAGGAGCCCGGAGTTGTAGTTTCTCCCTTTATAAAGGTCAACTGTTGGGTGTCGGACGCCAAGGCATTCTCAGAATCGTTGATCATCTCGTGTGCCCGAACGTCAAGGCTTGAGCGGTTATTCGTAGCAACTGGTCTATTGAAAAGATGCTTCCGGGCAAAAAAACGACTGGCTTAGTTCTCCTCATTGGCAAGAGGAGACTAATTGAGCAGTTCCGATACTGAGAATCCTCGAAAAGCGCGTGTCCTATGCTACTTCTAGTTCCTTAATAATTGTAGTCTTGCACTCCATGCCTTCCAGTAATTCTGAAAAACGCCCTTCCAACGATACCACAAAGTCAATGTTGACGCGGCTTTACTTGATTACGCCTCGCAAATATCTTGACTAATCGGAAGTCTTCTTAAATTCCAGGAAGGTATGAAGTCAAGACCACTCGATATCGTGATTTACAATTAGTGAACGAGTCCAGAGTTAGGCCGGGAAGCGAAGTTTAACTTCGGCAAATACGGCTATTTTTCGGATGATGAGACTCGAGGGGTACATATGACGAAATAAGTGATATTTTGGCATCCCACGTCTTTTCAGAGCAGAACTTCAAAAGGATGTAATACAGTGAAACAGAGAGAAATTGGCTGATTTCGCTAAACATTACCTTGTTTGGATACTGTTTGATGTTCCCGCAGACCCCTTGCCTTCTCATCAAATACATATATGTTCCAACAACCTTATCCTTCCCTGTCACCCATGTGCCGCTTTCCTTGTTGTCTATTTCAGTCATGTGTTCCACAATATATTCTGCCATTTATTACCCACTTAATCATATACCAGGTATGTCCCACATCTATTCCTCTCGCTGTTAATGATATGTTAACCCATCGAACCTCTACCAAACAAGGTCCCCGGCAACGGTTGTAGTTACATACTGAACACTCGCCGGCGGTGTTGATAGACTTTCTGCTTTGAAAAGACGATGGCTTAATGATTTGAATCAGAATTCTTTTTTTCTTGGCTTTTTAATCAATTTCCTTCTTGTTAACTATTTAAGGATCCGACTAAAGCTCGTCCAGTAGAAATTGGGAGTGCTCCCAAGTCAATCCTCGTAACATCCATCCCTACGTGCCGGAAAACCCTCCGTGCCGGAAAATCGAACCGGTACATTGACTTTAAGAATTATTTAATCTATGCAAAACGCAATACTTCTAATTATTTTTGGCGAGTTGTATTTAGTGGCCACTTCTGAATATCCTAGATTGCCTCCAATTGGAAAAATTGTGTTCTTGTCGTCGCCTTCTGTTTCATTTGAAGAGGATGTCTTTTAATATCGTATCAAACTCCTTATACTAGAGCTATACCACTAAGCCTGCACTGTCTTCGAAACTCATTAAAGGGTCCAAGCCAAGTTCTTCGGCCTCCCCCACTACGCGGGAGATCGTCAATAGCATTATGGCGGCTGCTGCGTGCAGATTTATGCAAGATCGCCACACGGGTCGGTACGAAAGATCTAAGCGAGTAACAATCTCGGTGGGGCGCCAGCACCACACGTGCGATGTTGCCTGAGGTACAAGGCAAGAGACTCGAACTCCAAAGTTTAAAGGTAAATGTACAATCCAAGTTTTTTGTTTCTTTTATCTTCTCTTCAAATACTTCAGTAATCTTTTCATCAACAAGAGCAAATAATTAGATACCAAATTCTATTATCTTATTCTATGCCTTGTAGCATGAGGGGTTGTGCAACTAGCCGGTTTTGCGCTTTTCTAGTCATGTACAACAATACTATTGCCGCGAGGCTGCCGCCCAGCTAAGTGCGCCAGCCTCAATAAGACATCTTTTCCAATCTTCTCCCCACTTTATATTAATACTATTTTAATGGCTCATTAGCTACAAAGAACTTTTCTATTTGCGATCCTTGGATCTATTTGAATTATGCGCCTACTACAGTTTAACAACAATAGCAATTTTAGCTTGATTAAGTTCTTTAAAGACGATATCCCCGAATATGCCATACTTTCACATAGATGAGAAGCGGGGGAGGTCACTTTCAAAGACCTAACAAACGGCACAAGTAAAAGCAAGGCTAGCTACGGCAAGATACAGTTTTGCGGAGAATAAGCGAGGTGTGATGAGTTGGAATACTTTTAAGTTAACACATGCTGCATTAACAAATCAAGCAGCGCTAAGCTCTTTGAAGCTATCAACTTAATATTTCACTGGTATTAGAAAGCGGTCAGATGCTACGTTTACTTATCTAATGTTCGGAAAGCAAGTGATATGTCTGCTGAGTGTACCTGGGAATTTGCATTCCGAGCAAGCAAATGGTTTACACGAGGCTGGACCTTACAAGAGCTTCTTGCTTTAAGATTAATTGAATTTTATTCCCAGGAAGGCAAGAGTCTAGGTAATAAGAGAACTCTCGAGCAACAAATCCACGAGATTACGGGAGTCCTTGCCACGGCGCTTCGAGGAAATTCCCTCTCTCAGTTTAACGTTGACGAACGATTCTCCTGGGCAAAGAGGCGACAAACTACACGCAGAGAGGATAAGGCATATTCGCTTTTTGGAATTTTCAATGTTTAGATGCTACTTCTTTATGGCGAAGGAAAAGTCAAGGCGTTTCGGCGACTTCGGGAGGCAATTAACAATCCTTTAAAGGGTAAGTTAAGTCTTATCCTAACGCCTAATGCCTAACGCACCTTTTGGTTAAGTTGCAAAGATCCAAGGTAATCTCGCGCTAATGACATCCCAACCCGCAGAACGACCAGAGATATCGCCGAACTTGTTAATTCTTATACCCTTTAGTCGCAACACAGACTTTGTCAAGCGCAGGATACTTGATTAAATTTACCGGAAATGCGCTGTCCCAGGATCTCGGATTGCGCTCATTGGCTTAGGCGGCGTGGGGTAAGCGCAAACCCTTTGATGAATACAGATTACTAACTACTACGAAGTAAATCGCAACTCGCTATTAAATACGCCTATCGAACTCGAGACCGCTCGCCAGAGACATGAGTATTTTGAATTCACGCAAGCAATGCTGCCCGGTTTGAAGAGAGCTTTCGAGAGGTTGCAGACTATGTCAAGATTCTGGGGCGGAAGAACCCAACGGCTAATATTTTCTAGCTTGTGCGCGACTAGCTATGCGACAATAAAAAGGGGAAGTGAGTTCTTATACTTAATAATGTGAATAACGCTGGCTTCCTCGTCGAGGAGCGGAGGACTAGGCAAGATGAGCAAACAAGCGACACAGGGAGCGGGAACTTATGGCCGCTTGTCTCCTACCTTTCGCAATGCTAGAATGGGACGATTCTTATAACTACAAGAAGCAAAGGTACTGCTCTAAAGGTAATTAAATCGCGCGATATTATTGCAGTTAAACCAATAAGCAGGGCGAATAGGCTAGCACTATTTGAGAAAAAGCTGGGATCACAGGAGAATAGCAAGAAACTTAATGAGCTCGCTGCGGTCCTCGAGTATATGCCTCTCGCTATTGTTCAAGCTGCTGCATATATCTCCCAAAAAGTACCACGGTATTCCGTGCACCAGTATCTACAAGACTTTCGAAAGAGCAATAAGAAGAGAACTAGTCTACTTAATTGCAATAGCGGATAGCTTCGTTAAAACGGGCAAGCAAAGAACTCTATTATTATTACATATCAAATATCTTTTAAATACATTCTTAAGATACAACAAACAGCTGCTGATTTGTTATCGCTTATGAGCTTTTTTGATCAGCAAGGAATCCCTAAGGCCCTACTTCAAAGTTAAAATGAGCAATCGCAGTACAACCAAAAAAGAAACAATAATTATAATCAATTTAATATTAGTGCTAAGTATAATGATAATAATAAAAGTAAAGAATTAGAATCTAATGTTAATAATAAGTTTAAAGACGATTTTGTAGTCTTGCGAAATTACTTATTCATTTTCGATAATAAAAACGGCACAACCTTCGAAATGCATAGACTAGTACAACTAGCAACGCGAAATTGGCTTGAAGCTCACGGGCACATAGAGACGTGGAAATTTGCGTTTCTTAAGCATCTTGACGCAGGACTTCCATCTGGAGAGTACGAGAATTGGGAAAGGTATCAAGCACTCTTTCCACACGCGCAATTGGCAGCAGCATAAAAGCCAAAGGAAAAAGAATCTTTAAAAGACTGGGCTTCGGTGCTATATAAAGCAGCGTGGTACGCGTGGAAAATGGGGAAAGGCGTTGAGGCAGAGAATATGTTAGTTCACGCTATGAAAGTTCGCAAGAAGATTCTTAGTGATAAGGATAAGAATACGCTAAGTGAGATGGCAATAGTAGGCTTGGCGTTTAACCTGAATGGCCGGTGGGACAAAGCTAAAGAGCTGTTGGTGCAAGTCATGGAGACTCGCAAAACGAAGCTCGGAGTGGACCACCCTTCGACGCTGACGAGCATAGCCAACCTGGCATCGACGTACCGGAACCAAGGCAGGTGGGATGATGCTGAGAAGCTGTTTGTGCAAGTCATGGAGACGAGCAAGACGAAGCTCGGAGTGGATCACCTAGACACGCTGACGAGCATGAACAACTTGGCGTTCACGTGGAAAGAAAACGGCAAAGAAACTAAAGCTGTAAGACTTATGGAAGATTATGTACGAGGTCGGAAACGTGTCTTAGGAGCTGATCATCCATATTTTATTTCATCCTGCACAACTTTAGATACATAAAAGACTAAGCAAGAGGATATTATATTATCAAATCGGCGTCCTACAGATGAGTAAACTTGGTAAATTTCAAACTATACTATAATATAAATACTCGCAATTAGCCAACGATTTCTAATCTATTAGTACCCAACGTTAGTAATTAATTTGCTAATATCAACTAGTTCCACGAAATGTATCACGTAAAAGCTAGAACTCGGAAATATGGGGCTGTTCCCCGCGATTATCGTTACTCGCTTAAATCCAAGGTACCGACCCGCGTGGCGATCTTGCATGAATCTGCACGCCACAACCCCCATAAGGCTGTTGATGATCTCTAGCATTTGTAAGAGGGCTAAAGAACTCAACTAAGACCCTTTAATAACTTTTTGGAAACAGTGCGGGCATAGTAGTACAGCTCTGGTATAGGAAGTCTGATACGATATAAGAAGAGACCCTCTACAAATGAAACAAAAGGCGACGATGAGAAAGTAATTTTTCTAGTCGGAGAAGGTAATCTAAGATATTTGGGAGTAGCCACTAAATACAGCTCACTAAAAATTATTAAAATTATTACGTTTTGCATAGATTAAATTATACTTAAAGTCAATGTGCCAGTTAAATTTTCCGGCACGGAGGGTTTTCCGGCACGCAAGGATGGACGTTACACGGTTTAGTTTCCCAAAAACGCTACAAGATTCAAAGCCATTTGTCTAAATTTTATGTGTGATTCGTGAAAGTATACATTTTTTACAAAAGAAAAAAAATTCAAGTCAGCCAAACACAATAGCAGGTAAACTGGAGGCAAGGTGTCGGGCTGTGATACTTAGGTAATTGAGGACGTCAGGAAGTCGAGTCTTCTCTAGTATAAAAAGAATTTTCGGGCAACTTTGAGAATAGTATTATAACGTTGCAAATAATCTAGCTCGCCTGACTCTCTTTGTGAAGTTGGATGACTCTCTCGGCGATCTCAGGTGTTTTGTAACTTTATCTCGCCTTGCCCTCCTCAATTTGCCTAGGACTTTGTCAAGAATTTTCACTCAAATCAATTTCATAAATGTCGAAACTCTTCAAATATCGTTAAACATCTCAACAAAATCGTTTTGGCGCTGAATAATATATGGGACATCTCATTCTTTTGAATCTTTCTCTTTTCAAACTTATAACAAGAGTTTCTCCTCTTTTTTTTTTTTATTTCGAAGCATGTTAAGTCGCCGAAGGTGAGATCCTTTATTTAAGATACTAGTATTCTTTTGTTATTACAGCAAAGTGTACTGAAATTCTAATAAAGACTGTTTAAGAACAACGATATTTTCTAAAGCAATAAAACATTCCCATTGACAATTAGAACAAACAGTCTAAGAAAGCTTTGCAAAGTTATATAAAGCCATTGAGATATCTTGTTGCACTATTGAGAAACACTCCCTTGACTACTTGACCTTTTGAAGAATTGCAATCATGCCAAGGTCCGAAGACAAGTCCGATTCTCATTGTGATGCGGATTCCGAGTCAGAAGAGAATGTCTTGAGTGCCCTCACGCAGCGACTTACCCTGCAACCAGACAAAAAGACACTCAAAAGCCGCGAGCGAACTCCTCTCAAACCCTTAGTCACAGAAGCTACAGAAATAAAGGAGGTTGGTGAAGATGGTGACACCTCTCTTATGCCAGAGTCTGGTGCTTTAAGACTGTTCAATTTGATGCCACCTTCCAGAAAGCGCCAAGCTTCCGAGACAGACAAAAACGCACTTCCGAAGCGAAGTAAGGCCTCTGACGATTCAGATGAATATAGTGAAGAGCCACCTTCGAAAAAGCGAGAAACTTCTGAGATCGATAGCTTGCCAACTTTAAGGCGAGCTGGGGTATCTGATGCCTCAGATGAAGGCAGTGAGAAGCCACCTTCGAGAAAGCGGGAAGCTTCTGCCACAGATATTCACGACCTTCCAAAGAGACCTAGGGTTCAAAACCTTCCATAGTTCTTAGTTCTGTCCCATTCCTGCGTGTTTTCAGCGTATATTCCACTTTCTCTCGGCTATTCTTTTACCAGCAGTTCAAACAAAATTTATCTTCTGCCTAGCCGACTGACAAAAGAGAGTCCTTAGCTATAGCTGGCGGGAGGCGGAGGAAGAGAAGAGTGCAACAGCATCAGAAAATTGATCTGCTTGGCTAGCAGAATACAAGAATAAAAGACGTTAAGATCACTCATCCATCTTCTTCCCTTGGCTTCAGTACCAATGCGTCGGATCAGGAAGTCAAGTGTTTGTGAACGCCTGGTTGCTGCGCCGCGGCAGTCCAACAAACTATTTTGGGAATTCTGCAGCTCTGTCCATTTATTTTGCCCGTGAAAATTATTCCCGACACAATGATATGTTTCCAACAGATAACAAAAGCTAATATGCATCCTGGAGGATTCTGTCGTTCAAAAGACTCGTTGTTGCCTGGGTTGCCTGGTTGTGGACCCCTGAATCGATGCAACATCTCCCCTGCATGTTGCATCGTGAGTGGCTGTGTCACCAACCAACGGTGCTGTGCCGCTCACAATCTACGTTCTCGTATTATTTGAGTCATTACTTAAAGACATCCAGCCTGAAATGAAGAAAATTTTCAATTCAATTCCTATCGTGACTGCCACTTGTCCTGAAAGTCTACTTGCGATTTTTTTCAAGACCTCTGAACACATTCCATCAACCTGATCTCCTTGAAACCTCCTTCCATCATTCAAAATGGTCAAACGAGCCACCGAAGAAGAAAGCAAGGCCTGGTCCGCCCTCCCCTCCAGCACAGAAATGGGAATCCGCCGCATCTCATCCGTCTTCCTCATGGGTGCCCTCCTCACAATCCTCACGCCCTTCGCGCCATTCTCATGGATCATCCCCGCCGAAGGCCCGGAGCTTCTCGACACTTTCCTCTCTCCTGTCCTCGTTCTCGGAGCGCTCTACTCCCAATGGCGCATCGCAGGCGTCATCCAACCTGTCGCTGTCGAGATCGCAGATGTTGTCTTCATCTATCGCCAGGTCATGTACTGGCAGCTTGCGTTCTTGGAGATTGTGGTCTGTGTGGCTGTCAATTGGGCACAAAATGAGATTTATCGACGGTTCGCGAGTGTGGGCGTCGTGGCGGGCTTGTGGGGGATAGGGTGGTTTGCTACGCCGTTGAAGACGAAACTGGTGGCATGGGAGCATATCAAGTGGATTTGGACTTGGATGGCTTTCAATGAGGCGAGGAGAGTTGTTGGTGGTGGAAGGCGAAGATATTGAGTTTGTCCTCGACACCTTAATGTTGACTTCAACTAGTGTGGTGTGAGCAGTCTGATGTTTGAAAGGGCTGCTGAGCCGGAGGAGACGGAAGAAGTGTGGTGCCTGCATATTGATTTTTCGCGATAGAGGTGTCAACTGAGCTTGGTGGAGAAGCAACGGTGTTGAACTTTAAGCAGGAATGAAATGAAATGAAAACATCAAACAAGCGAAAATATATTCTTCAATCAAAGCTGACGTATTTCATTGCCTTGGCCCATGAGTGAAAGCCAGCGGCCTCGTAAAGGTAATGATAGACGTGCAAAGCTCATCCTTCTTTTGTCTGGGTTTTCCCATTGCATGCTTAATGTTGCAACTGGGGGACCCTTCTACCCAAGAACGGAGCAGCCACAGGGAAAATAGCGCTTTGGAAATTGCCGGAACATAAATTATACACATGATGATCATATGTCAAGTGAAGGATATATTTTGGCTGTGAAAAATATAGATTAGTGTAGATTTCTAGACATTGATAACTACTGGAGATCCCCCACACTATCACGAGGAACACAACTCACTAGGTATCCTCGAGCCGTTGTGCCAATGCTCGGCTGTAGCCGAAGACCCACTCCAAAGTAATCAAACAACGTCAGCTTCAACTGGGCCATTTGGGAAAACTCGAAAGCGGCGCCTGTAGGTAACGTCATACACCTATTAGTACCCATTGATGTTGAGTTTATTGTTGTTGAGATTATCGTTCTTGGTCAACGATTGCCCCTTGAGGTCGTACAACCTTCGGACAGAACGGACTTCTCAAATCCCAAAACCTAACTCTGGCCAAGAGGCCAGCGCTTATTGAATTCATGAAATCGAAGAAACCCAAAGTATCATGACCGGATCCCTATCGTAAATGCATCATATCTTCCTCTCATATAATATCGACTGATAGTGCTTATCCGGAAAGAAAACGTTTGTCAATCACAGATCCGCGGGCACAGCACTGATACCAACCGTCAACCAACGGCCAAAAGATCTGCGCTGGCATTTTCGTCTGAAGTATCCACGCCCCTGTGCGAACGTAACGCAAGACTTCAACTAGCGGGTACTTTTCACCCGATGCCCATGAGTTTCCATGCGTGCGGGGTGTTGCAAGACTCATGCAGGTCATCTATGTGGTGCAACATGACTCGTGGCGGATGACAGCTGGTTCTTATATGATATGGATTATTGTGTGTGGGAAATGTGATAGATTGAGATTGGAATGACGGGGTTTCAATCGAGCTGCTTCCTACCTGATATTTGTTGGTTTGGAGAGAGTGGATGCACATTTTGGGGACGGCGGGATATTTTTGCAGGGTAATTTGTGAAGTCAAGAAACAAAACAAAATTCAAGATTGTCGTGTCGAGTCGATAGCTTTCAAGTGACGGCACGAGGTGTTACCTGTCATTGAGAAAAACGAGACATAGAGCCGCAATTTTCAGATTGGCGTAGCGAGCTCCGGGAACGATTCAATATAGTCTTCAATGATTTGATTCAAATCTATCTGATCCATCTCCTAAAAATGTGAAATAATTTTGGTACCTGCAGATACCTAAATGAGGGACAAGAATGTAATCCACCACTCCACCGCTCTCTGAACAAGTAAAGCACTTGTTCAGCCCGAACATCCCAAGGAAATACACGAGATAACAAAGGAAACACGAAAAGAAGAAACTGAAGCTCTAAAAGGTGCTCTCATAGCAATGGCTACTCTAACTCTGTGAGAACAGGTTCATCCCTTAGTAGTGGACAACTGGGACGTAGGCCGGAGGAGTGTAGACTGGTGCAACTGGTGTGTACACGGGAACGCTTGGCTTGGTCGTGGTGGTGGACTTGGTGGATGGTGTGTAAGTGACAAGAGTGGTTGGAGGGTACGTGTAGACTGTTGGTGGAACGACAACTTTGGAACTCGTAGAAGTTGTGGAGTGGGTGGTTGGTGGTCCGTAAGTTGGGACGGTTGGCTTGGTGGAAGTGGTGGACTTGCTGGTAGATGGAGTAGGATAGACTGGAATGGTTGGTTTGGTGGTTGATGGCGTTGGATAGACAGGGATAGTGGGCTTGGTGGAGGTGGTTGGGCAAGTACTGGCGTAGCTGAGTGTCTTGACTGAGGATACAACACTGTAGCTGGTGCTGGTACTCAAGACAGTGTAGGTCTTGACGACAGGTAGAGTGGAGAGCTGAGTCACGTAGCTGACGCTATAAGTCGGGACACAAACTGATGTATGTGGCGGTGGTCCATAGGTGGGAGGTGGAGGAGGTGGTGCATATGTTGGTGGTGGGGGAGGCGCATAGTCCCTTGCAGCTACCTCCACATTATCAATAGCAGCGGCTGATGTGAGACTAGTTGAAAGCAAGCCGAGAATGATTGCTTGGGTAAAGCTGGAGAAAGCCATTGTGGATTTGGTGGATTGATGAGTATTAAATGGAGTGTGGAATATTGAATGGAGTGCAGATGTGGACTTTTCGGCTTGCTTGGCTGTCTTGGATCACAAGTAGAGGGAGAGGGGGAGATTTATACCAACCTCAGTCGACGCACTTGCTCAGGGACGAGATCTCGATGCTGTTGTGACATTACGAATTCTTGATTCTGAATTCGACTCTGCAGCTGCTGTGTCGAAGAGACGGTCCTTTTGCTTGGTACCATTGCTTGCCAGGATTGAAGGAAGGATACAGCCAGAGGATATCGGGACGCGATTGAGGCTATTTTGCAGGATATGCGGTTTGACAGCGAGGTAGATTCTGCCTTCGATGAGGCTCTCCCTTCAATCAGGATCAAAAATACGGACGCCCAACTGTGTCCAGTACCAAATATAACAGTCTTCAAGCCTTTTTCGTTCCTCCGTGCAACTCGCGTGCGACGGTGGTTTTCGTTCACGTCGGCGTTCACGATATCAGGCACGTTGTGGTCGTGTCACACACAACGCACGAGGAGGAATTGCATTCAAGCCTTCCGACTCAGCCGTTCTTCGTGCGAGCACGTTCGGTGATCGATGCATGTTGGAAGTTGAATTCCTAACGGCCCGATTGATCTTCATGGAAACTTTTAGGGCTGCAACTTGTCCCCCTTTTCGAAATTCCCGTCGTCTTTGAAAGTTGCAGGTACTAAAATACTCGCCAAGTCCTAAACTTCCTTCAGTATCACGAAGGAAGCATCATCTGATCAAATTTGTAGGACAAGTCATATTATGTTGGCCTGACCCCAGGATTTGTCCTTGTCTCCAAGAAAGATCCAGGATGCAGGAACAGGGCTTGCTTGGCCCCTTCAATTGTGGAGTGCAGCAACTGCGCCTCAAGATACACAAGACACTTGGCAGTTGATGACCCCCATATACCCAAAATCAATTTTGAGTCCGCAAGGGACTCAAAATCCACGGGCATCAAAAACATTCTTATTTGTTTTGCCCTCTTGATACACCCCGGTCTCTATTTCATCACAACAATCACAAAGATATTTTCCATGATGTGTCGTTGAGTTTTGAGTTTGATATTGGCAATAGCTTGATGGCCCCTATTAAGCTGGGTGCTTTAGAAGCGAGGGGCCATGAATAGCTCGTTTAGGTAACATACGAGATTTCCAATCTCGCTAGAGTCGCTACCAGGCAGGATGCAGGATAATTCCCTTGGCTTTCCACAGGGCTTCCCGTGAGTCAGATGTGCCCTCTACATATACTTACTGGTGTTGTCCGTATTTCATGTGTTACCAGATTGATCCTTCACCACGATTTCTCGCAACATGGCTGCCAGAATAGCCTTGTTGAGCCTCATGGCCGGAAGTGTTCTATCCCTGGTACACACGCAAAGGCTCTCGGTGTATCGCCGCGAACTTGACGACCAATCTCTCACTTATCTAACAAGCATGTGCCTTCCAAACTACATGGAGGCCTTCAACAACATCGATGTCTCATTTGAGGAAATGCTTCCATCTTTGCACAACTCAACGCTCCCATGTGAACAAGAAGGATACATCTACTACACTTGCATGGCCAACGGCACCACGGAAATTGATTTCTTGGCCGAGCAGCAATGTATCTGTGGCTCTAATTTTTTGTCCGCCAACAAAGGATGCAATGCGTGCTATCGCGCACATGGCTCTCCCGAAGGTGTCGAGGTACCCGAGTCTTCGGTCTCATCTGTTTGGACCGCTGCATGTAGTGCCAGTCCTACCCAGCCTTTCGGTGCGTACTTCACCACGGCAAACGATCAGCAATTCTCGCCAACCAGCACTCTGGGGCCAGACAAATTCCCCAACAACACAGCCGTCAGCAATTACTGGACAGGACTTCCGTCTGCTAGCCTAGGAAGCATCACCGGGAGTGCAACGGCGAGAGCGACGGAGTGGGCTGACGAGGAAGAAACAACCTCTACGTCTACTTCCACATCCACGAGCAGACGTGCAAACTTCTCATTCACATCTACTGTCGCAGCCTCACATTCTACTTCGTCCGCAACCGAATCGTCAAGTCCCATCGACTCGTCGGGATCGATGACTTCAGCTCCAACATTCACCACTCCGATATCTCCATTGTCTCAGGCATCAACCACCGCAAGTACCTCGACAAATGGTGGGGGGATGGAAATGGGCGTCGCCTGGAATAGCGGGGTAGTTCTCGTGGTGGTGAATGTGGTTGTTATTGCCTTTTTGTAGAATGATTTTCGAGTTCCTCGTCGTATATTTTGGAGTTCGAGAGGGAGTAATCTGTTATAACCATGTTTCCGATTTCCTCGTTGAGTTTGCAAATTTCTGGCTCCATGAAAGGTCTCTAGTAGTAGTTTGAACGGCGCTATCGAAGACTTGGACGAGCCTACTTCCAGTTCTCCCGTTGTCTTAATGTTAGGTCTTGTTGTCAATTTAAGCTCTGCGCTTGAAGTAGTGGGAGGTCGCAGATTTATAGTTTGACTGTCCATGAACCATACCTTAGTAAAGCCCCACCCATCGATTGGTGGGTTTTTTGGAAGACCGAGCGGAAACTCAAATCAAAACTCACTCCTCCCAAATCCCCTCATGTCGGGTGTAGATGACGCGACACGAGAGATTAAAAGCTACGACATAACTATTATGTTTCGCGTCCTGTCAATTTTTTTGTTAAATTAATCGCACCTTTAACTCGGTGATGGCATCACCGTATGAGGGGTAACAGCTGCCTGTATCGGTTAGCTGTTGATCTTTGTATCCACTCTCATGGGACCCGGGGTAGAGGTAAGACCGAAGTATTTGTTTAATTTCATTTCAAAGGTTATAAAGAAGCCTGCCGAGTTCTTAACGTTGATTTTTTTTTTAATCATTTTGTTTTCACAAAAGCTTGACGGCTTCAGAGTTGGGGATTGACAATCAAAGCACCACTACTACCCACTATTGCCAAACCCTTCCACACCCTCCCGACAAACGTCATCTGAAAATTCTCATCTCAAGATGTTGAAGTCACTCCCAATCCTCGTTCTCGCCGCTACATCAACAATGGCGGAAACACTCCTCTACAGCAACCCACTCAACTCAACCTCCGACATCTCAACCTGGGTAGCCGAAGGTCCCCTCAAAGCCGAAGCTGTCAACGGCACAATCGAACTCTCCGGAGCAGGAAACGAGGCAGATTATTTCGTCTACTGGGCCCCCGAGGTTTTCCCAGATGGAATCCGCATCACCTGGGAATTCTCACCACGCCAAGAGCCCGGACTTGCAATGTTCTTCTTCGGCGCTGCTTCCGTGGCTGATGATGGGAAAGGTTCGATTTTCGACCCTTCGCTGAAACCACGAAATGGCAGCTATCCTCAGTATCACTCCTCTGATATCCGCACCTTGCACGCTTCGTACTTCCGTCGCCGTTGGGTGGACGAGCGAGCGTTCCTTCTCGCGAACTTGAGGAAGTCGCCTGGTTTCAACTTGGTTGCTCAAGGTGCGGATCCGTTGCCGCCTGTTGCTGATGCGGCTGGCGCATTCTATAAGATTGAAGTTGTCAAGGATAAGAGAGAGGTCAAGTTCTCGATTAACGGCTTGCCGATTTTTCAGTTCTACGATGATAAGTCCACGGGGCCTGTCATTCGGGATGGACGGATTGGATTCAGACAGATGCAGCCGCTTGTGGCGAGATATCGGAATCTCCAAGTTTGGAAATTGTAATTGGGGATGATTTCACTGGTAACTAAGGGATAGGGGGGGAGGGGGGATTAGGGAGACTGATATGAACCCGAGATGTCAGACACGCTTCTTGCGCAAGAGAATTTCTGCGCGGATAGAAAAAGCAACATACAATAGAAAGAATTTTAATCCCAACTATAAAATGCTGGAATAATACAATTCAATGCTACCGACTGTGCAGAGTCTAGAGATTAGAAGGAGAGGAAGGAAAAATAATCTGGACATGGCGATGGAGGAACTGGCGAAGAAAAGTCACTAACGCACGCAGCCCAGGGTGCTGGGTCTTTCAACTTGGGTCTTGGAAACTGCTAGAAAGTAGCTC
Source organism: Cadophora sp. M221 (assembly GCA_017366145.1). Lineage (NCBI taxonomy): Eukaryota > Fungi > Ascomycota > Leotiomycetes > Helotiales > Ploettnerulaceae > Cadophora > Cadophora sp. M221. The sequence continues at coordinate 39,360 of JAFJYG010000202.1, read as the reverse complement.
GCCCGGATATCCTGAAATAGATCGCCGCGTGATCACCTATGCGGTCTAGTTAGGAAGGAGGTGCATCCGTTACAATTGAAGAATTGCAATTCAAGAAGTCGGTGGTTGAACACCTTCGTCATCTGAATAGACATCGCTACATAATCAAGGAATATCCCTTTTACCCATTTTTCCAGTAGCCTTACTGCCTTTGTTTTTACAAGAGCACATTATTTATTGACTGTATCGCTTCGTCTCGTCTTTATGATATGTGCTTATGCACTACAAGTTTGACGTGGGTCAAGACGAAGAGAGGACAGAGGATACAACACCTGCGTTTTGCATCGTGTCAAGCATCATTCCAAAAGAAAACCTCTTAAACCCAAACTCCAAAATCCACTGCAATCTCCGAAACACCCAAGAGAAAAGCGCACAGCGCGAAATGGTATGATCTCCCGCACCCATTTCCCTTTCTATCTCTGCCGCCTGGTGCACCCAATGAAATCCTCCAAGACGACTTAATCACCCCCTGAACAGAAAACCGCACTACCTTTCTTCCAATTATTGACTTCCTCCACATTTGTGAGAACAGACGCCATGTCCATAGCATGTTTGATATCAGGGTTTCCATTCCAAGCCTTCTCACCACTCTGTACCATAGCCACGGGTTGGAAGTTCTTGTCAAGTACAATCGCGCCCGAGTCTCCCTCACGACTAAAAGCCGTACCCGTGGTAGAGCAGAAGATACAGTAAAGTGTAAATGGCGCTACGTGAGGTCGGCTTTGGGTGTAAGTTCGAATGGAGTTCACAGAGCCAATGGTCCACTCCCTCATTGTCCGACTGGGCGTTTTGAGGCAGAGTTCACCGTTTGCGAGTAGTGTAGTACGAACAGGCTTGAAAGCTGGTCTAGGAGCGAAGTATTTCTTTGCAAGAGTAATATCTGCTGGCGGGAAGCCTGGAACTGCGCCATGTTGAAAGTCTGAGCTAGGATGGTAATAGTTGTAAGGGATATGCTGTTGTTTCTTAGTAAATCCTCAAATGTGATAGCTTGATAGAACGCACACCGTTGTAGGTTCGACCTTGTTTTAATCCTTCAACTTTCGTAAGGCACCAATCGAAAGCATGTAGTTCCTCTTCGGTCGAATGATATGTGACTCTGCCAAGCTCCCGATCCCAATTCTTGGAATCGTCCCAGATCTTGAGTCAAAAGTTAAGGGGGGTGGATGATTTCGAGAAAAATGAAGGTAAGAAATCGAAAGCTTTCTTCAGTATCGATCTAGGTGCCAGGTCCACGATGTCTTGTTGAAAGATATCTTTTACATTCTTATGGTCTGTTGGAGACGGGGATTCCACGAGAGTACCGCAGCCATATGGCAAAGCAAGGCGAGTTGTCAAAGCATAAAAGTCATCTTCATGCTTGACGTATCCGCTCAATGTGCCAGAATGGCCCATTTGGCCCGTTTGATCTAGTTGGCCGATTGAAGAGCCCGGGAATGGTGGACTGCGGGTATAATAGCCGGCAAGGGTATTCGAGAGACCTTTTATTGAGAGGCTTAGTGGGGCCAAACTGTCGAAGATACTACGGAAGTCAGGTCTGCAGATATCGACGTAAATGCTATCAATATCAGTACATAATTTACGTAAGGAACGGAAAGTCGTACCTTTCCCCTTGCCAATTCGTTGAGATTATATCAGCTATATCCCGTACGATTTGCAGCGCAAACTCATCTTTTACAACCGGGTCTTCTGGGCCTAACCCAACAAATAAGTGAAAAACGATTGGGAGCTTCGTACAGCCAGCCTCCGCAAAGCCAACCCGTAAGATATCCAAGGATCACGAATTAGGAATAGCAACAAGGTACTGTAGAACTAGTCCGGAGAGAGCCAGATCCCAACATCGTACGAACTCGACGTTATCACACACAAGCGTGACTCATTAAACGAGATACAAAGTCCGAGGATCAATTCGATGCTTCGGGAATGCAGAGATGTTGTTCGTTGCGACTGGCTCAGCGTTTGGCCAGAGATATGCTCTCTTTTGCTCTTGAGTAGGGATGAAAGATGTTGATAGGGAGGTAGAGGGAGCCGAAGCGAAAAGGGGGGAGGAAGATGAGGTAGAGGGCGATCTGGAAGGCGAAGTTGTGTGTGTGGCGGGTGCGGGGATTGGTGTTGAACGGTTTGAGTCTGTCATCTCGCGCTCCGAATCCGACGAGCAATCGATTACCGATTCGCTATGATAAAGGGAAGGAGAAGGAGAAGATGTTGCGTTTTGCTGGTATTGTAGCGCACGGAGGGAAAGGAACAGAGCAAGAGGTCCTGGTGGGTTTGTTGATGTTGGGGTGGAGGTCGCTCGAGCGCATTGTCCTTTGTTGACAAACACAAGGACGGTGAACGAAAGGAAGAATTGCAAGGAGCAGTAGAAAAGACAAGACAAGCCTGGACAGGATGTGTGTGTTTTTTTTATGACGAGAGCTTATCCCACTCTTGCAGAAGAATCGAACGAATATCACGGTCCATGGCTTTCAAGGAGTCGGAAAAAACCACAAAGAAACCAAGCGGGCCGGCGAACACCCTATTGACGCCAAGACACGTGATCCTATCTCCTTCAATACCACTCAGTATACTGCTCCCGATCGGATTACACATTCACAGCTGCGGCGTCAACACATTCCAAGTGACGGAACACGAAGCTGGCTTGTGGTAATCTTCGACAACGAGCCCAAAGGAAATCTCAATTATAACCATGCCAAGGAGTTCAAGAGTAAAGGGAGAGTTTGGGAATTGAAACTAGATTTCTGGGACCTGGCTGCAGTAGAGAACATCCATAGCTTGTTCTGTGGGGAAAGAAACTCTATCAAATTATATTGGGAAATGGAAAGCCGAGGAAAGCTGCTTCTAAGTTGGAGAGACTACAAAGTTTCTTGCATCTTAACCACGCGTGCCACCCCCTACTTCTAACTACTTAGGTACACGGAGGGTTGCTGTGTAATCTACCTATCTCTTCAAGTGATGTTTCCCCCATAAATATCAATTTTCAAAAAGAATATTCTAAAATAAACTCCTCGCGAAAGCAGTAGTAGGCAACTCCACAATCCCAGTCCATCCCCGATTTTTAGCAATATTCATCGCTTTCTCGACAACCAACTTGTTCTTTTCAGCAACTTAATCTTTCAAAATTCATGATTGCGATTTTGAAGAATCATTAGATTCCTTCAAGGCATCAACGGAGGTGACATGTGGAACAATAGATTTGGACCAACACACCAGAGTTATGCCTTGCTCCAGTGTAGCAAAAGTTCCAGCACCTCGTTTCAACAGCAACCTTACCAGGGGTTCGCTGCCTCTATAAACCACATTATGAAGTGGGGTTCGACGGGGGGAGTCTGGAGTTAGTTTCGCTCCACGATCCAAAAGAATTATCGCCGTTGACTCAAAGCCACCCAATCACGCCCAGTGCAGGGCCGCTCTTCCCTCTTAATCTCGTGCATCCAAACTTAAGGATCTTTCCCATTCGCGAGAAGAATCTCCGTTATATTTTCCTTTCCAAGTCGAGAAGCCTGGGCTAGCGGTGTCAAGCCTCTAGAGTCAGGAGAGTCTACATCAACTCCATTCGCTAGCAGTATCTTCACTATTTCGACATTCCCAGATCCAATTCCGCATGAGAGAGCAGTCTTGCCATCGATTCGGGCAGCGTTGACATCTGCACCCGCCTCGAGGAGGGTTCGAATAGCATCTAATTGACCGTATTCCGATGCGCAAATCAAAGGTGTACTTCCAGCTTTCTCAACATCGTGGGAATCTTTGGAGAGTGTAGTGGTTCGTTGGGAGTTGTCTGGCGAGGCAGCGTTCGCATCTGCACCATACTCCAGAAGAATTGATATCGATTCCGCACACCCAATTCTCGCGGCTGAATGTAATGCCGTCCGTCCAAGATGATGTACTAAGTTGACATCTGCACCGTGTTCCAGAAGCAGACGAACAACACTTGGCTTACGACCGGCAGCCCAGTGGAGTGGAGACATGCCTTTGAAGTCCCTTTGATGAGCGGATGCGCCATTGTTCAAGAGCATCTTTACAACATCCTCATAACCCCAAGAGGATGCCCAATGCAGCGCAGCAGCCCCGATATCATCCACCGCATCAATTTCAGCACCGTGGTCAAGAAGGAGTTGCAAGGTTTCTGTATTCTTGGATCCTATCGCCCAATGGAGGGCAGTGGAAAGGTCCTTGGCTCGAGCATAGATATCTGCTCCTTTTTGAAGAAGAAGGTTTGCGCTTGATGTTTCTCCAGCGGCTACCGCTCGATGGAGAGGCGTCGCTAAAAATTGGGTACAAGCCTCGATGTTTGCACCGTTGCCCAAAAGAAGCTCGACGAGTGACGTGTATCCACGCTTCGATGCACAGTGAAGAGGTGTGAGACCGATGGCTGTTGCTGCATTGATGTCTGCGTTGTGTTCTAGGAGAATCTGAACAGTCGCCATGTTATTAAACCACGCTGCCTGGATCATAGGTGTTTCGAAGTCTTTACTAGTTGCATTCACACGAGCACCACTCTGTAAGAGAAGTCGTACTGTTGATTCGAAGTTCGGTCGACTACAAGCGTAGTGCAAGCTCGTATAGCCGTATTTGTCTCCGATGTTACAATCTGCCCCCTTTTGGACCAGGCGTTCGATGATCTCGTTGGGTCCCCACAATGCAGCCCAGTGTAGAATCGTCATGCTGCTCTTCGTGACTAGGTTGACATTTGCTGTATGGTCCAGGAGAAAGTGGCAGGCCTCTGATTTCTCCCATCGTACCGCTACATGCAAAGGAAGGCAGCCATCGCTGTCTAAGATGTTTGGATCTTCGCCACGGTCGAGTAAGGATTGCATGACGGACGTCCAGCCATACGCAGCCGCATAATGTAAAGCTGACCAACCACGGTCGTTGCATCCTGTCGTAGCACCTTGATCCACAAGCATCTCGAACGTGCTTTCATGAGTGCCAAGGGCTGCTAGTTCAAGTGCTGTGAACCCGAAATCTATTTTTCTGTTGATATCCACGCCAGAGTCCAGGAAGATAGGTAGAAGCAGTGCCATACCAGCTGCACAGGCGTTGATGAATGGACTGATACCGGTTCTGTCCCGATAGTCCAATCTCGCGCCTCTGGAGACGAGGAAGTAGAAGACTCGTTCCGGCTTCTTGCCCAAAAGGGCGTATCCCAGGACCTCCTCATAGCAGGAAGAAGCCTGAGCTAGTATGTTCGCGCCTTTATCGAGGAGTGCGGTAATAGCTGGCAGATGTCCAAACCAAGAGGCCAGATGAAGTGGAGTACATCCTCCAAACTCCTCGAGCATGTCGCAACTGTGGCTATAAATCCCTGCATTGTATGATAAAGGTGTATCGATATCGAGTCCTTGGTCGACCAGTTTGCAGATTTCCGACACGCTTCCTTTTGCAGCAGCTTTATGAAGCGGCGGAAGATCCTCAACCACCAGAGTTGGTAATTCGCCTTCTTGTACCTTTGGCTTACTTGGTTTCTTGAATTTTCGGATTTCTCGATGGTAGTGGACACTTCTGAAGAGGAAGTTGTCGTTCGATGAAGTTTTAGCTGACAGAACATGTCCATTAGACCCGGGCTTGGGGGGATCTTCGCTGCTCATTGCGGTCACTTGTGAATAATTACCCACTGCACCTGAGCTGACTGGCTTTTCATCTTCTTCCTCCACGATTCTTTCCTTATCGAACAGTCTGAAGGTAAATTGGCATTTGTGGCTACCCCGAAGATTAGCTCTTGAGTGATGCAGTAGATAGCTCATACACTTACCAACGTCTCCGTTTTCCTGGCAAGGTATTCCCAAGAGACCTCTCATGGCACGATGGACAACGCATGTCATCAAAAGATTCCAATGCAGGGAAGACTATATTCAGAGAGAGCTGCATCCCTCCTTCGATACTCGTGTTCCAGTTCATATCGTCAATCAATGCGCCATCCGAGCCCTCGTCCGTGATTGTATACTCCTTTCGCATGATCTTTTCTCGGCCTCTGATGTTTCGATACATGACCAAAAGTATGTCATGCAAGTCCTATGGACAGTTGTTAACTCGACAGCCAATGAGAGAATAGCTTGAGGGCTAACCTTCGTTGATCCCAGCAATGCCAATGGAAGCAAGACATTTCTTCCTATAGCATCAAGAAGAACAATCGTATCTGCCGCACTATAATTTGCCTCCCAAGGATACCCGAGGCTGCGCGGCATCCTAGGGTGTTCTGGCTGGACAGCACCAGATATTTTCGTCAACTCCAATCTGATTTCAACCATGTTTGAGAGTATTTCTCCAGTGCCCTTCGCGTTGTGGGCAGCATAGATCCTTCGCAAACAGTCAGTCTTCATTTTATTAACAAAAAACATTTGGAGTATATGACTTACTCCGAAAGGGCTGAGCTGTACATATTCAAAGTCCTCAAATGGTTCCCAATACTTCTTTCCAGCTTCTCAACATCATCTTTCCGATGCAGCCAGGTGACTTTCTTCACATGCCGAACCAACGATAATCCACGACCTCTGACAAGGGAGTTCGTGTATGGTTTTAAGGATCTCATAAAACTCTCCAGAACTTCCCTGCACTTGATATGCTCGTTTTGGATGCCTGCCCTGATTGTCTCCACCGCAAGCCTTGTTTCGAGTCGTAGGTCGTCAAGGCTGCCGAGTCTGTAGACATCCCCTGAGATGATCATTGCTTGAATCAGAGTTTCTAGGTGTTCTGATAACTCTTTAACTTCTGATGCGGATCCAGATAAGGAGTTTAACGCTTGGGCGACGTCTTTGATGAGGAGTATTGTGGCGACGAAGTCGCCTACCGAGAAACCGAAAGACATGTTTGGTAGGTGCTTGGAGTAGGTAAATCAAAGTAATCTATGAGGTTATTGATGTTTGGCTAATCTTTCTGCATCAGGCGGTACCTAATGGTGAATTCCGCAACATCCAACTGGTCCTGAGTTCGAGGTTCCAGAGGATTTGGCGACTTGTCGTACTTTTAAGATAAGATCAGTTCGGGTTCACGGTCGAATATGTGCCCCAGCTCTTACACAGAGTGTGGTTTGACAAATTTTACGCCCGTCCATACGGGTGTTTCCCTGCGAAAGTAGAGGGTGCCAGCAATTCTGCCAAGATGAGGCTGTGTGGCAAACGAGGCTCGATGCACCGCCTCACACACCGGTCAAGAGAGCATTTCACCGCCTGGTGACGAAAGGAATAAGGCTGAGCTTACAGCTGTTACTCTGTTATTGGACCGCGATTGCAAGTTGTTACAGAGCTGAATAAGCCGGGGTTGATCATATGTTATTCTGGGGTGATTGGAAATTAAGCGAGTGCGAGAGTGACCCCACGAGTTGGGGGCCGTGAGACTTGGACTCGCTTGTGTTACATTGGCAGCAGGTTGACACATCGTCGAGGAGAAACATCGTCGAGGAGAAACATCGTCGAGGAGAAACATCGTCGAGGAGAACTTCATCAAAGAATATGGTTCATAAATAAGGCTGGCGATGTGAACGAGTGACTGACGTACACTCTAAAGATAGCCATCATCAACCACATCGACTCGTGTCCCTACTAGTTAGCGAAAATTTCTGCCCCGGTCTGCAAAGCAATTGAGCCTTACTGGGTAGCCTTGCTCCAATGTAATTGAGCATCTGCCGAAGGGCAAGAGAATATGTGATGAAAGATAATATGTGATGAGGGGAAGCGCAACTGATAGACGTTATCCAGTCACTTGACGTTGTGACGAAGTGTCAATACTAGGCGATGAAAATAGGTAGCATGCAAAAAGAGTGTGAGATTTAACAGCTACATCCATTCCAAGCCAGCGCTACTCCAAGAGATCAGTCAAATGCGGGGTTTACTTAAATCAACTCAACCCTTATTCCTGGCCCCCATCCATTTGTAAACAAAGATTCTCGTCCGTTTCATGGTGCTTAAATTTTTATTCCTTTTTAAAAAAGTGCAAGGAATTCAACTTACAGAATCACAGGTGACTACTTGGACTGAATTGAAAGTACAATGGCCACGCATGAGCTGTTCCGCAATGAAAGCCCAGATCGTAGAAGAACGAGATGATTTTTCTTAGTCTCTTGATAATCGACAATTCAACTTTGGCCAACACCCCAGACTAAAACCAAAATCCATGATAGTATACACCTTCCCGCCCCTCAAATAGCCAACCCCTTTTCAACATCCTCATCATACTTCCTCCACATCTCCTCCACAACCTCATGTCTCCTAACCGCCCACTCCCAATCAGGAACCCACTCTCCCTTCCTGTTCGCCTCATACAACCTCGCAATCCCCCTCGCAATGACCGGCAGTCCCATCTCTGTAACCTCATCCCTCCTTCCATCAATCTCCCCATCATCCCAATGCACCTCCGACACACCCTCTCCCTCGACAAACAACTCGATCTTCGTACTTGGCTCCGGATGGCCCATGTGGATGAAGTAGTCAGTAGACGTTAACCGGATCTCGCCTTTCTCGCCCTGGATCCGCCATTCTACTGCTGGTGTGCCGGGGAATGGAGCGCCGCCGCGTCGATGCATTGAGAATGGGATGTTGGACGTTGTGATTCCTTGGAAGAATTGTTGGTCTGGGACGTTGTTGGGTGCGGATGCTTGGATGATAGTGCTATTGGATGTGCTGATCGAGGTGCTGGATTCGACGATGTCTTTCGTGGGGTGTTGGTTCACGAGGAGTGAGTTCCATGTTTTGAACTCGCCGATGACTGATACGTTCGTCAATGCTAATTCCAATGCCAACTCAAAGAACCGTACGGGATGTGTGAAAAAGGTGGGTATGAGATAGAGATAGAGATAAACATACCAGAAACGACACACTCCAACGCATGCCAAAAATGAATACTCAACGTATTCCCGCCCACCCCCCTCTCAAGAAAATACCTCACATTCCTGCTCTCCGTGCTCCCCCCGTTCCCCAACGCGGCAAACATCGTACTGCTCAACACCCTCCCGATCCTCCCCCCATCAACCAGCGCTTTGATCTCCCGAATCGGCTCGGCGAAGGAACCTTGGAGACCGACAATGGTTTTGCAACCGTGCGTGCTGGCGAGGAGGGACATTTCGCGGGCGAGAGAGAGGGATGCCTCGAGGGGCCATTCGACGAAGATGGTTTTTCGGGCGAGAATGCTGGGTAGCACGGTGGTGAGGTGGTGGTCGACGCGGGTGCTGCAGATTACTATGTCTACTTCTTGGTCGGCGGCGAGATCTGGGTGATTGTCAGCATCATTTCTTTCCATTTAGTATCAACTCTATCCAGAAACATGGAAATAGCGAAAGAGGGAAATAATATTTGGAGAACAACGTAATTTTACCTTCAGGCCGTCCATAAGCTTTCACACTCGACGGTAAACCATGCTTAACTATCGAAGCCTGAGCCGATTCCACGGAACTGTTCAGGAGAGCCACGATCTCGTAGTGTGACGATTTGAGGAGATATGGGAGATGGGCACTCGCAGCCCAGTTTGTGCCTTCGTATTTGTCGGCTGGTGTCCCGGAGAGGCCGATGAGTCCGACTCGGGTTGGGGAGGGGGGCATCTTTGCTTGGTGGGTTGGTTGTAAGATTGGGACGGGAGGGTGGATGGGTGGTAGATGGGAGGGGGAAATTATGAGTTGGATGGATGGAGTGGTGGGTGGTTCGAGGAGTTAACATGTGTTGCAGGACTGGGACTTGGTTTCATATATCTCGTGGAAAGGAATGATATATAAACGTCCCTTTCCGTAAGCGAGATACGTAAACTTGCTTACCAAAGCTAAAATACCTCGTACTACTTTAAAACTATCACGTCTGTGAAAAGGAGCGGAGACGGACGAGCCGTATCTCCAAGAAAAAAGGAAGAGAACTACTTCATCGCAGCGATGGATAATCTAACCTGATGGAAGTATGACTTGCCTGTCGTGGAAAATTGATGAGCATGTTTATTTATCGTTGCCTTGGATGAACTTTTACCCGCCTAATTTTTCGGTTGGAGGAGTTGGTAAGCTGTAAGCTTGTGGTAATGTGATAGTGTGGTGATATGATTTGAGATGATCAGCTGGGGCACCAGCACAGGTCTAGAATCCAGATACATCCGTTGCAAACAGGTGATTGTGATTGGCTTGTCCATGGCGGGGAACTTGATCTGACTGAGTGGGTGCTTGGGTGCATGAGTGCGGAAATGGTAGTGAGCTGGATGGTATGCGAGCGTGTCGATTGGAGCGACTGGATTGGAAATCAACAAGCTGCAAATGTGTAGGGATGATAGTCATCATGTGATATATCATATTCTGGGCATTTGTCAGATCTTAGTTATCTTCTCTGATGGCTGGATTTTTGGGAAACAGACATGGGGGTTGGTTTTGGTGAGGATAATAGAAAACATGGGAGCCAAGGAAGTATGAGAAAGTGGAGTGGAAGAAACTTTCTCAAACTTCGTCTTGTTGGAGACCAGGTCGTAAAGCATGGGCGCCTCAGGGCTAAGCAATGCGACGAAAACCTAGTTCCAAGAACTGGAATGTACAATATCCTTGGATGGATAGATTGAGAAATCGTTACACTAAATACCTCCTCGTGAGTACTCAAACAGCAGCCCCAGTCCAATGCAGACTAGGCAACTTATCTTCCACCGGCTTCACACCCGCCTTCTGCATCTCCAACGCAACAGCATCGACATTCTTCCAAACTCTCAAGATATTCCCTCCCACAACCTTCCCAGCATCCACGTCACTCACACCCTGTCTCAACATCTCCGCCACCAAATCCGGGTATTTACTCACATCGTCCAATCCCTCGGGCGTATTTGGAATCCCATCAAAATCACTGCCAAGTCCGACGTGATCATATCCGATTAAATTTCCAATGTGCACTATATGTTCCACGACATGAGCTAGTGTCGAGTTCTTGGGGTAGAACTCCGGCATCCCGTTCGGATCCGAGGAGTTCGCTACGCAGGACACGAAGTCGGGAGAGAAGTTCACCATGACGATACTGTTCTTCTTCTTGACGAGCTGCAGGATATCGTCTGGGACGTTGCGGGGGTGAGGACATAATGCGTAGGCGGACGAGTGGCTGTACATGATCGGCGCGGCGCTGCCTTCCCAGTCTTTTGATCCCCCGAGGACGTCGCGCATCGTATCTTGACTGACGTGTGCGAGGTCGACGATCATACCCAGGCGGTTCATCTCGTGAATTAGATCGCGGCCTGCAAGTGAGACGCCGCCCCATTTGGGTTTGGCGACTGAGACGCCGCCGCCGGGGAGCTCGAGGAGGGCTGCGTCCGCGTAGGCGTTGTGGCAGTTGTGGGTTAGTGTTGAGTAGCGGACGCCGAGGGAGTAGTAGTGGCGTAGGTTGGAGAGGGAATTGCCGATTTGGTGGAGGCCTTCTATGCCTAAGGGGGAGATGAGTTGGTCTGCTTTGAAGGCGGAGAGAGCGGTGCTGCTGTTTGGTGGGGGAGAGAATGTTTCTGGGTAGGCTGCTTGGAGGCGGGTGAGGAGGTCGATTTGAGAATATGTGAAGGCGACGGCTGGTGAAGTTAGTGGGGGAAGTGATACGGTAGGACTTGAGGATGGGAAGATGCAGCGAAGCGGATGAAAAGGGATTTGGGGAAAGTTGAAGAGACAGCGTACACTCGGCATAGTTCTCGTCTGAGAAATTCAGACCATCTTTTGGACATGGAACGTAGGCACTCCAGAATGCTCCTCCATTCTTTCCCTCTCTCAGCCGAGGAATATCAACATGGGCCATCATGCCACCCTCCTCGAATGGTTTCTTGAAATCATCTCCATAGATCTGATTGTTGAATAAGAATCTAATCAGAATCGCAAGATCATTATGGCCATCTATTTACTATTAGAATATTTTCTCATTACTTAGTGTAGAAAGATGTGTTCTGACCTATAAGTGGGGTGTCTTCCAGAATACGATTAACTCGTTGGCTGATGGTCTTGGGAATTGGCCTGTCATCGTCAAGGAGATCTGAAGGCATGAATATCATGACCAAACTGGAGAATATACACAATCCAAAGATCATAGGTGCAATATCACTCCATATAGATCTCCTCGGTCGTGCATCATCCAAAAGCTCCTCCTTGTCGTATTCGTCTTTGATGCTTTGAGGTCGAGATCCATGTATCTCTGGGGATCTCTTGTCTCCTGGCAAGAGAGGATCCTGCTCGGAAGAGTAGGACATGATGAGGATGGATGTGCAAATGCAAATACAAATATAAATATAGAAATATAGATACGGATATTGATATTAAAACGAAGCTCCAAACTAGTACCAATCTGCTTCCTCATGGAAATCCCATGGAAGTTTGTCGGAAATGATGAAGTTTGAAGTTGATTGATAAGGCGTAGTCACATGATGCCAAGACCACCGTCGTATGCCACTAAACCGCATTCGGCTCCACGATGATCTGCAGCGTCACTCCTTGGGAACGAATTCCTTGCTGGAACGGAAGCAAGAAATTCCCAGAATTCATGCTGTGAATGCCCTCATCGTCGTCTTTCTCTCCTTCTTCTCTCTTTTCTTCTCTTTGTACTGCAATCATCATACACCCACCAACACTGCCCCATCAACGGCATCGTCCCCATCATCAACGCCAGCGAAGCCGCCATCGACAGCCAGAGACGCACCAACAGGGATCCAGCTGGACGAGCGAACGAAGCGTCAAGAGCAACACGAACCTGCAGCTCGTACTCCTGAATCACGACCCTCAACCTGACTCCCTATTCAACGGACGGCCAACATCCAGCCGCCAAACAACATCAACCACCAGTCATTCATTAGCAGACAGTCACAACCTCTTCAAGAGCATTCTGCAGGTGCTGCGATCATTGTGATCCCTCAACTCCATCAATCCCCGCGCGCAAGAAGATACCACCAGCCATGCCAGGCTTCGCAGACTCCTTTTGGTCGGGGGACTATGCAGGAGGTAAGGAGACACAGATTTGGGGGCTGGCCATGTCATCATTTTCTAACTGTGATCGTTTCTAGGACTGGGCGTCCTGTTTGGCAAGCTTCAACAGGGTGTTCAGGAGAACCAGCAGATGTTAACGATTGCGCGGATGCGAGCAGAGGCCGAAGATCTATATGGCATGAAGTTAGGAGAAATCGGCGCGGCTACAGATAGGATAGGCGGTGGCTTCTCTCGAGATGATGGAGCAAGTGTCAAGAAGGTATGGAAAGGGAGATTCTGTGGGGGGAACATAATCAACTGCTAACAATTCTGAAGGCATACGATGGAGTTCGGACGGAGATGGAGGAAGCAGCCAAGAACCACCGAAAAATCGCCCAGAGTATTCGAGACCTCGTCGTTCTCCCTTTCACGAGATGGTGCGATGCACACGAATCCCGAGTCCAGAATTCCCAAGATGACCTACAAGCACGGATAAAACTTCACGACAAGCAAGCCGAGACAGTCAAGAAGCTGCGCAGTCATTACTTCAACAAGTGTAGGCTGGTTGAGGATATCGAGGAGGAGAACAAGCTGGCTTTCCAGGACCCCGAAGTCAGTCCCAAGCCAAATATACCAGAGATCAAGGTCCAAGAGAACCAGGAGGAAGATGACGAGCCGGTGGAAATCGGCGATGAGGTCTACCAGCCCGAACAAGTCAAGAAGATCCTAACACACGTCCTCAACACCGTCAAGCTAGGGGAGACGAAGGTTCCTATCCTTGGCACATATCAGAATACAACCAGTGGAGCGGAGATTGTGGAATACTTGCAGAAGAGCATGGGCGCAACCAGTGTCAGTCATGCTGAGCGCATTGGTCAGGATTTGATCACAAACGGGTTCTTGAGACTTATTGGAAATGTGGGAAGCATATTTGCAAATAGCTCTAAGATGTTCTATCAATGGAAACCCAAGGCCTTCCAGTGGTCTGGTGTCCCAGAAAAGAAGGTGCCTGTGGGCCGGACATTCTCAATGGCCTCAAACTCCGAATACGCAGAGTCTCCAGTTGTGGGAACTGTCACGGACTATTTGGCTGGATGGAATCCCCTCAACACTCAGCACCCCAACGAGACTCCAGGAGACCGACTCCGACGAGAAGCAGCGGAGGCAGACGAGAGGTACAAGGCGGGAGTTCGGAAACTTGATCTGCTTCGCTGTCAACTGGAAGAAGCTATCATCGAGCACTTGAGATACTTGGAGAGATGCGAACTTGACCGTCTAAAGGCAATCAAGACCATCATTCTTGACTTCTCTGGAACAATCAGCAATGTTATCCCAAGTCTTCAATCGACTGTTGACAACATGATGCTTTACCAGGAGACTGTTCAGCCAATCGGAGACCTTCGATATCTGTTGGAGAACTATCGTACTGGAGGTTTCGCTCCCAAGGTTGTGGTCTACGAAAACTACTACAACTCTGCTGATGAACAGACCTTCGGAGTGGATCTCGAGGCCCGTGCAAGAGCCGATCGCAAACGTGTTCCAGCTCTCATCACGACTGTACTCACATTCCTCGACAACCGATACCCGGATCTTGAAGGCGATGAAGCTCGCAGAAGCGTCTGGTTGGTTGATGTCCCTCTACATCAGACTCACAGGATACGTGCAGCGCTCAACACTGGGAAGCCATTTGGCATTGAAACCCTAGAACCTTTCGATATACCCATCATTGCGAGCGTTCTCAAACTTTACTTACTAGAACTTCCAGGTATGTGAATTACCTGAGTCCCCCGATTCTGATGCTAACATTTTCTAGACTCCCTGGTCTCTTCTCACGTTTACGAAATTATGAAAACCATCTATTCTACCCCAGCATCAGAGTCGACTGATTCAGCTCGTATCTCTGTACTTCAAAACACCCTCAGCCAGCTTAGACTGGCAAATATTGCCACGCTGGATGCCCTCATGACACACTTCACTCGTCTCATCGAACTTACTTCTGCCGATGAGACGTACATTTCTGCCCTGGCAACCTCCCTGGCACCCTGCATCCTACGACCCAGAACAGAAACCTCGATGACAATGGAGGAGAAATACTCCTACCGCCTGATCCGAGATCTGTTCTCCCACAAAGATGCAATCTTCTCCGAACTCAAGCGCGCATCATCACTCTCACACAGCATCAGCGTCGACACTCGCCCTCGATCTGTTAGTGCGGTCAGTACCGACGAGAGCAATCGGAAAGCAAATATGGAAGCTCGAGCTCGTGCTATCATAGAAAAGGCTGGTGGATCAAGGGGTCGTGACAAGAGCCCTGCTCCATCTCCTCGAGGTCACCGCAGAGATCGCAGCTCCGGCGGACCAGAAACGAGGTTCCCCATTCAAACCTCCCCAACTGCCAACACCGACCATGCTAGAAGACCAGGCCCAGGTGCACGAGCTAGTCTTGAGGTCCCTGGAGAATCCGCACCTGTCGTACCATCGGAGACAGCGAACGGAACCGACTCCCCGCTGAAGCCCATCACAAATGGCGTCTCTGAAGCTCCCACGACGAGCGCAACATATATTCCAGGCATGGGTGATGGTATGGATGAAGTTGGAATTGAAAAGCGCAACAGTCTCGGTCGTTCCACACCAGCCGCCTCCGGCCGCTTCTCGGGTCGCCGCCCAGTAGGACTCGCACGCATGAGCCAAGACCAATCGAAGAGAGATAGCATTGGCAGTATCGGTGGACACGAAGATGGTGCTAGGGTGGGTGTCAGTCTAACGGATAAGCCCATGGATGATTAGATCAACAATTCTTGCATTCTCAACAGGAACGGACTCGGTTGGTAGGAATGGAAAACGGGGGTAATGCGGTCTCGGTGTATGCGTGGTGATGTGATGTGTCTGTATGTATGTATGATAGAGCTACGTGTTCTGGTTTGGGTCACGAAGATCATGTATGGTATCTAGCTAGGAAGGGGTACGGAGGTGGGCATGAATGGAAGGGTGGAGAATACGATGTTGCCGATACCCTATTCTGTCTTCGTTGCGTGTTTATTTCCCTTCGCGCACATGACTACCATCTCCGAATTAAGTTTTTACCTCTTCCCTTCGTAGAGATCCTGAATTTTTCGCCGTTTCAATCAAACAAATTCTCCTTCCTCATACCGCATTAGCATGTCCTCACCCCTAACCGCAATACTTTCAACATTCCCAAATCCCCACCCTCTGCCCCTTTCCCCTCCAATCCTTTCCTCTCCGCACTAAGCAACTTCATCCTCTCCCTACCTTGCCCTACCCCGAATCAACCCACAACTGCCTTTCCCCGCGATATCATTAATATTCGACCTTCCCCCTCCTCCACGGTCACAACCTCCCCCACTATCAAACTATTTATCCCTCCAGCACTGCCAGTCCCCCCCTACAGTCCTCCCCTCTCTTCCCACACAACACAGCCCATAAGAACAACCAACCAACCAATCCTCAGTGTATCAAACTTGGTCTTGGAAGATGTTTTTGGGGTGTGAACGGCGCGATGGCGTGGATGATTGATGGGATATGATATGTAATTCTGAGAAGGTGGTCTTGATGGCATGCCTTCGTTCTTTTTTCATTGCCTTTGGCGTGCGATGTTGAATTAAAAGAAGAAAAAAATGGTGTTGTTAAATCATCACGAATGCTTGTCTTAACTCAAACCTACCAAGTGGGAAAAGTCCGGTGTGGCTAATTATTGAGGCTGCAGATATTGCAAACATTGGCAAGCCTCATCATTGACTACCAGACTCTCAGCCTCAAGGGCCATTGTTTTTGTTCTTTCATTTCGATGAGGATCGGCCAAATAGCGAGTAACTGCAATTTCTCATGTTTCCGAAGGAGAAGAAACCACGTATACTCCAATGTGAGAGGATTGCTTCAAAATCCTGTTTACGGCGATTCGTCGATACCCCGTAAAGAGAAATTGAAGCGTTTTCCTCTGACTCAAATATGATGCAGAGGGTTAACCCCCGATTGAGAAACCCGGTCTTCCAAGCTCAGCACCGAGAGGACTGCGAACTTAGCTTCCCCTTCACTTGAAGCTTTCTTCGGTCTCATAAACGTGCTATCTCATTGTTCGCCCACCCTCCTTGGTCGATGTCGTGCACTAGGAGTGGCCAGTCATGCGAGGTCCTTGCCTGATGTCACCATCCTAAGTTTCTCAAAGTTGTCCAAGACACCATCCACCTCAGATGTTTCGTTGACAATCCACACAACCTCACCAGGTGATTACCATGGAGAATGAAGATTGAAATTAATATGAAATTGATTAAAGCGTAGGCCTCTTTTGCCCTGGCTTGGAGGAATTTCCCAGGTCTTTGTGTTCGCGAGAGGGCTTCAAACCGCTATGGAGTCAGATAAATCATTGCTCTTTGGACCAAATTAGCTTTTTAAGGACGATACGGAGGAGGATCCAACTTGAGCTGGCTTTTTGGTCCGGTCCCCTACGAGCTCGGCAGACTATTGCCACTGATAAGTACGAGCTTTCAACAGAAACCGAAAGACGTGAGGATAAGTGGATCACATTACCATTTGTTGCGTTTTCCTTTCAAGGAGTGCTTCCAGGTGGATAACTTTCGATGGTAGTATACTCGCAAAGGAGAAGAAAATGCCCATTCCTTCTGTTTTAAGAGTTTTCGACTTAGTATGAGATTCAAAAAGGACGTGTATCTTTCATTCCATAATTATGATAGAACATATGAGTCTTCGTTTCTTCACAGAAAATTAAAAAGCTGTTTTTTGTTGAAGTCGCGTTTTCGTTGATTCACTTTGCCCTTTTTTTTTTTTAGAAAAAGGTTCAGCCTCGGACACCCTTTGCAAGCCAGGACAGCTTTCTCTGTCCCCGACGCCAAGTTAGTATTGTTCTTTAGAATCAGCAAAAGAACAATATGGCTTGTACTCTACTCTATTACAGATATTTTCACTTTGTCATTCATAAAAGTGCATCTATCTCACCTGATATTTGGAACAGAATTACGGGGTGAATTGAAGTCTTTCTTTGTCCTCGATTGTAACTTACAATTCTCCAAATAAGCCTATCTCGAATAGTCTTAGTATTAACAGCCTATTCACTAGCGTATTTCGAGGCTGTCTCCTACCTGCTCCTAACTCCATATAACGGACCTGTGAAGTCGCTCTCGAAACAGCCAAGGTACCTCATCAACTCTGCAACTTTACGACTTCGCAACTTGACATCTCTACAGCATCAAGGAATAATTTCACGAGTATCAAAATGCCTCTCTTCAATCCTGATACGGAAATGGACCTGGTAAGCCTCCCTTCTCCACAGCATCTATATCAGAAGCTGCATTTGTTGTTTATCTACTAACCCAGATATTCCTAGGGTGGAGACTTAGACTTCGACCTCTACACTCCTCAAGAGGGATATGCTAGTGCGCGTGCATTAGAGTTGGGAACTTCTGTCGATGGGCATCAGATCCCACTCAACAGCGTTTCGCAGCTCGATTATACCTCCCCTCAAACCACCCCCCCTCAACAGCCTCGTCACTCCCCCGCTCCCTCTGCCCCTTGGAACCGTATCTCTCCTCCGGGACCGCAGTCGACTGCGACTCCAATTCTTGCTCCCTCTCGACAGGTCTCCCTACGCTCTGTCTACGGCTTTGCGGTCGTGGAACAAGATGGAATGGACTATGCACCTGCGCCAGGCTTCCTCGGCAACCAACAACAAGTTTTTGAAGATGATGGATACGACTGGTCCTCCCACGCTGAGTTTCCTGGCAACTACCGGGATGGTAATAACAATAGACCTGAAATGGACCGTTTTGGCAGCGTACGACAGGTCACTCAAAACTATGAGAACCACTTCCAATCTTTAGTTGAGGGTGGTGGTATCCATCAGGCCGGAACTGCACCAGGTTATCTGGGCTATAGTGATTTTGGCCAGGTTGAGTCGAATCGCAGCATGCCCAAGACTGCAAAGAAGCCTACGAGAAACCAATCTACAAAGCGGACACCGACGGTGGAAGAAGATTTGGAAGAGGACGGGGTGGAGGCAGACCACACTGTCGTACAACAAGTCCACAAGGACCGATACGAGTCGGACTTCGGAAAGCTTCGGCTGCGCATATCTGAAGCAGCACTCTCATTCATCAGAGATGGATGGGTTGTGTTAAAGGACAAGGGTGTTCCTTGTTTCAAACCAAATGGTGGAGCTTGGAAGAAGTCCCCTCGCAATCGCCACAAGTATGGCGAGGGTCAGGTCTGGATGAACAGCGACGAGGCTACCTTCCGAGACGCGTTGTTCTGGGCTTTGGGAAGAGATATGCCAAACAGAAGTCCTCATTCCGACCCCAAATTTCGAGACTCCTACGCCGAAGCTCGTGCTGAGAAGAGCCACGAACTTGAGAGATACCTCGACGCTGGCCGAGTTGAAGGAATGATGGACGCTGCTGCGATGCACAGCAACAGACAAAGCCGTCTCCGCAATCTTCAACAACTAATTCCTGATAATCCAGCAGGCAGACCACAGAGAAGTCTAGCCCAGGCTATTGTTAACGCCATCGCTGGCAAACACGTTGATCTGGATGCTTTAGCGGCACACATCAAGGACCCCGCCGCATTCGAATATGCTCCTCTGCCTGCTTGGATGCAGGTCGACCCTGTTTATCTCCAACCCGGACCAGCAGCCGACAGGTTTATCCAGGAGTACTTGGCGGACTGGAGAGACGAGAAGAGAGCGGCGGATTATTGGAGAAAAGAAGCTGGTTGGGCATTCGCTTACGGTGCCGGCGCTCGATAGGTGCTGGAGCGCACTGGGGCCCATGGGAGATCAATACAGGGGAACTTGTACAACAGTTAGACCGCCGAATTCAGGATTACTGAATTAAGAGATATGGCGCCTCCCTGCTCTTGAAAAAGGAAATGAACAAAATAAACCAAAAACATCCCCACATTTCGTCGTGACTAGTGCTTCGCTTAATGTCTTGGCAAGTAAACACTTTCTTCCCCCAACCCAAATGACCACCAAAACTCGCATTCAACTCTCTTTTCACACAGAAATAATTAGTCAAGCGTGTTATCGTATAGAATTAAGGCTCTAACTTTAGTGGTCATCAAAATGTATGTCAGAATTTTGTAGACTTCGGCTGCCTATGATGGATAAGGGTAATCGGAACGCCAACGCTAAATGACTTTATGGATGACATAATGATAAAATGGGATGGCTTAGCATCATGAACTGGTGTTTAGCCTTAGATTTGAGCTAATTTCTTAGACATTAAAAGGTGATAAGAGGCTTCAACTGTTCTTCAATTCGTCTATGATGAAAACATAATGGTTTTTAGTGTGGCTCTGCCGTTGGTGAAGTGCTATTGCTTTGATGGACACACGATGCAATGGGATTCTGGAAATTTCTACGTATTATGACAGTATTTGTTAACTGGGATGAGAGAATTAAGGGGTTATGGATTGTATGATGATGTTTCCCGGTGAGCAGTACCTGTGGGTTCACTTTGCTTGGATAATTTCACTTCAAATGATACCCTTTGAGATCTCGCAAGTAGAATATGACCAGTGATATCTTGAATGGCGTAGTACTCACTGGTGACTTTGTATCCGTGAGCTCCACCGTTTCAACACCTGCACGATAGCTTTCTTCGTCGACCAACGTTGTGAGGGGTTCCACTGAAGAGCAGCCGCCCCACAGGTCTTAATCTGGCTGCAAAATGCAAACCAACATTGAACACTTGATCAGCCTTAATTTGGACTCTTCTCACTTTGCTAAGAGATTCAAGATAACATTATCCGACACGCTGCTGCCAGGATTACACTTCGCTTCAGGCTGTTGCTACAGGGACCTCCTTAGGCGTCCTCAGTGCAGTCACGTGTCTAAGTGTAATCCTGGCAGCAGCGTGTCGGATAGTCTTGGGGTTTTAAGGGTATTAATAGAACAGAACAAATCACATCCTTCGTGGCATGTGCACATCAACCAGGTCTAGTACTACATTTTAACAGCTTTGTTTTATTCTCACTCTTGCAGATGAGAAGAGAAGCTCAGTAACAAGCCCCACTGACTTGCTTTCTTCCTACTCGGCAGACTACATCTGCTTTTGTACTCTATCTGTCTACACACTACATCTGGGATAAGCGACATGGAAAAGGGAACGCATTGAATACACACTAACACAATCGACGTAGCAGATCTATAGTTTGTTTAGTTCATTTCTACAAGATTGAATACAGTGAACTACACTTACATTATACCTATTTCCTTTCATTTATTCAATGAACTCTGCCGCTCTCGTATTAAAACCCGCCGTCAATTTATTTAAAAGCTTTGCGTTGTGACAACTCCTTGTTTTTGACTACTGAACAAATTCCGTTCCTTGTTCGACTAGCTTTCACCGCTCCAAACGACCTGAACTAATCCAAATCTTAACCTCGTTGCGATGCTTAGGGCAAAGTTTGAGTACAAAGTATGAGACTAAGGGTTCCTTAATATAACATTGGTGCAGGTGCATGTGAAGGGATGTTCGAGGACATTCAGGGGAAGACAGGTTTCTGATAGAGTCCGGATACCCATTTCTTTGTGGAAAAGATGGAATGGCACTTCAGATCGGCAGCAAAACAGTAAAATCTCCTTTAGTTTTAGGCTAAGCACAACTGTTGTAGTCTTGGACAACCCGCTCGCTAGTTACCCCCAGCTTGGCTCTAGTCTCCTTGCGACACCGAAAATAACATCTCTTTGTGCTCCTTTGAGAAGGGACGTACATACAAGTAACACCTGGCTGAAGCTTGCCCTCTTATATCTTTCAAGTCTAATCATGTTCTGTCAATTCTGATGCAACTCTCTCATCAATTTGCGAAAGAGAGTTGGGGAAAAAAGTCGTTAACTTACAGCACACTTAACCTATTCAACAACTACATTTATAATTGACGTATCTACACCTTCCTCTGTATCGATTTGGGTTCTGGCTAGCTGTAGCTACAATTTCTAAGTGAGGACACAGAAGCTTTGAATTGGAGGCTGGATGAGTCTGCTGTTGAGTCGCCAAGGCCCGATCTTCAAGCCAGAAGCCAGCATGCAACATCGCCCACATCAAACATGAGTGGCGCACAAAGTTTTTCCTATTTTCAGATATATAGAAGAACGTACTTGGATCTTTGATGGTATCTCAGGTGGTGCAAATTGGATGAAGTTCCTCGTAAGTTTGTAGTAACGGCACTTGAACTGCCTTTATTTGATTCAATCTGAAAAGAGAGGATTCATTCTATATCACACCCAGTAGCAAAAGCGAGCTGATTGGCCAGCCATTCATCAGGTTGTCTGAAAAGTTGATGCCTTAAAGGAGCGGCAACTCGAGTTGGCGTCCTTTCCCCAATTTCCCACATAAAGCTGCCCCCACGAAAACTTCAAACAACAACCACTGCTGAAGACGCGCCAACTCACAGCGCAGGACTTGGGAAACAGAACTTGTCGATCTATTCCATTACCACATAGCCCTTCATCAACATATGCTGTGGCAGTCAAAGCCCTCCTCCCTTGTTGGTAATTGCCCCTCGCTCACTACCACATATCCTTTGTTTTGTTGTCTCTTTTGGCTTTGCCTGGGCTGCGGCTAAGGTCTAGTCGCGGCCAAAGCTCTTCTGGTCGTAGAGTTCCCCAATTCTCAGCAATTCTCCCCGCAGTATTGCCACTGTTCGAAATACTTTGCTGCAAAGCCCTCCGTTGCTTCTCTGGCACTTGCTAAAAGCTGCAGCTGGAGCCGCTTTGGGATAGGAAGCACCACATCAACCAAACTTCTTGCAATTGGGATCTCAAAACAGCTTCCGCTGGTAAGTGCCCCATTTAACTCCCTTCAACGTGCCTTAGGATGCTAATTCATAAAAGCCAAGATCGTCTTGCGATACTCCTCGTCAACTTGAACTGAAAGCTAGGCTGAACGCATGGTTTGGGTTACCCACATAACCTGCGGCCATGAAAATGCTTCTACCTTCACCAATACTATCGCGGGATTCGCGACAAACACTCCAACTCCACGACATCCAGGAGAAGGCCAACATGGAGCAAAAGAAAACTATAAATCTGCACTGCAGTTGGAATGGAAGCCGGGGAACGGACTTGGTTGCTGGGTACGTCCAAAAACCTTCCTCATCTTCTTCACAGATTGCAGTATCGCTTGTATCTCCATTTCTTTCTCCACCCATTGGTCTCTGAAGTCATGGGCTTTGCAACGTGCAAGTGTACTCCAAGTAAGACTGCTGCAAGGAGCTTTCCTACGCGAACGTTGTCCTGGAGGATCCAGTCCAGTGACTTGGTATTTTCCTTTCGGTGTTTTCCTAACTTCCTATTCCTAAATACCAGGATAGCCATCTGCCAGATGCCAGCACTTGCTTCGCAGTCCACTGTCAACCCTGCCCATGGTCCAGCATCCTCTGTTGCTTCTATCCTCTCTCATGTCCCCTTGGATCTCCTTCAGTTGGATCAAATGGCTTTGCCGAATTGCTGTTTCTGCCAAGCCATCTCAGTCCAGGACGGCATGAAAATTCTCGATGAAGTTTCCATCTACTTCTTCCTTTCCCGAGGCCTAATATTGTTTGGTATCTCAAGATGTCCTCTTCTGTAGCGTCATTGAAGTTCTTCGTGCCTTTGGCAAAAGGGGTTTGTCATTGTGGCGGAGGGCTTGAGAGAACCAAGCCATGGAACGATTTGTCTGCGTAAATCGAATTTCTGTGTTCTTGTGTCAGTCGAGCTCCACAGTATGAGGATGGGATAGCCTGTGCTTTATCTGTTAATCAGTAGGCTGCAATGACAACTGAGGGATCTTTGTCTTCCATCTGCGTTTGTTTTACTTAGCTCTGCTCTGGTGAAGAGGATATACAGGCTGAAGGTATTAGACTTGTGCTTCTCGATCACTTGTATAGATAGATTCACTCCCAATCGCAATAATTGGGTGCAGGTGTTCATTTTCAGAGCTGCCTAAGTAGAGCCGCCCTCCATTTGTCGATAAAGAAACCCTTAGGCCGCCTTTCCCCCCCCTACCGAGAGCATTCTAAAAAAATCCCAATTCAACCGAACAAACCAAGAAACTACATCTAATGCATTACAGCAGATTTCATCAGCAACCATGATGTTCTCCGGTGTGTTTCTGATCTTTATTGGGGTGTTGATGAGCTTTGGCGGTCTCGCGGACCGCGCAGGTGGATCCGGGGTAAGTAAACAACAATCCTCCCATTGCACTATCTTCTCGGCCAGGGCTGAGATTGAGCACCCTGATTCGTTGCTTACGGTATTGATGCATCCGTTCAAGATATTATTGCTTTGGTGGCGGTATACGGTAGAATGCTGACGTATTTTGTGCAGGATCGAGGACTGGATCGAGATGGAGGTCGGGGATGGGAGAGACCCGTGGGGGGATATGGTCGGGGAGTGAACTCGGAGAGCGAGGACGATACCTCGGAATCAGACACCTCGGACTCAGATGCAGTTGAATTGGTGATCACGGATCAAAACCGTAGACATGGCACCGCTATCAACGGGCAGCCCAACCAGAACAACGACCGCGCACACCTCGAGATTTGGCGACAGCGAGTTCTCCGTGACCTGCGTGAATCCAACCGCATTCCAAACCAGCCTCCAATCACCAAGAAGACGAACGGAGAGCGCAAACCCTCTAAGGGTGACGCCGAAGGTGAAGACAAGGAGCTGGCAAAGGGAGCCAAAGTGCGTAAGCAGGATGGCCCAGACTACGGAGCCATTCGACCAAGCATCGCAGAGGCAGAGCTGGCAAGAATTCGACCTGGGTACCGAACAGAACTTCCATGCCTTGAGGCATTTGCGAGACTGGAAAACAAAACAAACGCGAGCGATTTGGCACACGTTCAAATCTCAATTCGGAAGCTTTATACCCTAAACTTCCTCCGCAGATAACGAAACAACTCCTCTCTCCTAGCTTTCTGGCCTGCCGCCAATGTTACAACCGATCCGGAGTGGGAGCAAGCCTCAATCTACCGAGATGTAGAGTTGGTACGAGACCTGGAGGATATCAGAGCAGGTGTTTGGGACGGCCACTGGAACATCAATAATACTATGTCGGGATCTGGAAAATTGACAGCCAAGCAAGTGCGGACCACTCAATTAAAGGATTTGAAGAAGGCTGGCCGCCGGAGCGAGAACGGACAGTCGAATCCTGGCACTCGGCAGAGTTCAGCCCAACACCAAGGGGACCCGATGATCCAGATGCTCTTGGACGCTGCAGCTGTCGTCAATGCCGTTGATTCAATTCCTACGCCGGAACAGCCTACTCTACCAGTCGGTCGTCGTACTTCCAGCTTAGCCCAAAACTCGCAAATTCCACAATTACTCCATGAAGACCCCTATCAAAATTTCCAACTCCAAGTTGCTCAAGACCAAGTTGTTCAAGATTCGAATCGCCCACGCACGATGCAGGGCCCTGGACGATATGTTTAGGACAGAGAGTTTAATCGGAGTCGCTTTGTGCTTGATGATCGCCGTCCTCATATTCTTCCCGAAACCCGCTCATTCGCACCTAATCCATACTCTCAACCACCAAGAAGATCCAATGACTCGATCGGGGGTTGAAGGCTTTGGACATCACAATCCGTCAATGAGAAGATCGGGTCCAATGGCTAGCCCTGAGGAATTGGCACGAAGACGGGTACGACAGCGTCGTGATGCGCTTTTGGGGCAGAGAACCTCTGACGCACAAAACGAGGACGAGGACGATGAAGATGCATGAGGAGTTACAGCAAGACATCGTAGATAGAGATTGAGCTTCGTAGTAGGAAAAGACTTCATATCAGCAGAAGATTTCCTTTTTACCAAAGCGTTTTGTAAGTAAACTTGTGGGCTTCTTCGGGAATCTTTGGGAGGATTGAAATGCATCTTTAAGTTTGGAGTCCTACCCTGACTCCTTCATTGTAACGTATCAAATGTGAAGACTGTCGCACTTCCACACCGCACTGCAACTTTGATACCGAGGTTCGTAAATTTTTTGATCTCGTCATCATTCCTTAATTAGTAATCTTGGTACTCGAAGTCCATCCATCCTAATGTCTGGTACAAATGGCTCTAAGACAATACAAGACAGATTTCAGTCAGTTTTGAGACACCCGAAGTGTATGTTTAAGCGTCTGAGGTCTCTTTCCCCCTTGGTTGGGAGTCCAGAGTAAAGCTGCTTCTGTAGAATGACTCAAGTTATGTAACGTAGACACACGAGTTGGGACTTGAGGAGTGCCGCCACCGCCTCGCCACGGTGTTCATTAAGCTCTGGCCTGCAACTTGAAACACCAAGGCCGCCTTCGTTTTCGAATGCCAGAAGTTCTTTCCCGAAGGAGACATTGCTATCACAAGCGGAAACCCCTTCTTACGTTGCACGTTGAACTTTAGTTACCATTTCTTCTGTAGTTAAAGCTTTCTTGGACAATAAATACATGGCCTATGAAGACTCGCAATTGACTGCGGGCTCTGTTCTAAACCTAGAACGCTTCTGCAATCTGCAAATATTCGCGCCTCCATGGGATTTTTCATTCCACCAACCACTTACAAAACTGAGTCTATATGACAGAATAATAATCCGCTGAGGTTATTGAAGTCCATTTGGTTGCTGAAATTCCTCAGCAAGCCAGATCATAAGCCGCCTGGCTCATTGCCCCTCCTTGTAAAACCATGGGTGGATGACTACTTCTGGCCGCGTTGTTGGAGGGCCTCTCAATCCCATAAATGCATTCAGATAAAAATCAACCATTCTTCAAAATATCCAGCGATGGTTTATCTTCCAGGGCATGATCATGATTGGTTGCGGTGTGGAACTTTTGATCTTGAATAGTGGGGTGAAAGTGACCCCGGGGGTCACTTGCTCCACAATTCTCGGTCGCTTAATTTCGGAAAGAAAACAAAGGCCCCCGGAATGACTTGGCAGGGAATTGAATCTCCCCGACTTCTTTCTCGATGTCCACAGTACCAATCTATTATTGCTAGAGAAGAAAAGAACTATTCTGGTGACTCTACAAAAGTTGTACTTCCCAATCTTCTAAACCCACGTAAGAAAATCACAAACCACCGTTATTATCCATACACCATCCCAACACCCAAAAATACCCAAGGACATTCTCAGTTACTTTTGAGGAACCGAATGACTATAAAGAGACTCTCCTCCGTTTGGTCAAACGCAAAAACATTTCCTCCAGCAAAACGACTCCCCACTTAGTACCCCATGTCTGATTCTGAGGCTCCTAACACTCGTTAATCCATGTATCTTGTCAAGTTACTTAAATGGATTAGACATACCTGTCATGGAGGAAATGCAGCTGCTTGGATTCCAAGTAGCCGTGCCATTCTGGGTTGGCCATGAAGTCTTGCCGCCTATCCAGTGTCTATCTTCCTCATCACCTGGCGCTTAGTCAGCATTGGTAGTGTCAAGAACCAGATAAAGCATGAAAAATGGAAAATGAGGGAATGAATGTGCAGCTTACCGACTGAAGTGTCTACCGATGGTTCTCTTATACCAAAGTCTCTACGCTCAGTCGCATCTTCCGAAGCATCGTACTCAGAGCTTTCTAATCCTCCCATGGCCATCATGACTTTTGGGGCACGCTGGGCATCTCGACCAGCCGTAAGCTTGGGGATAATACTACTACCAACAGGTCCATCTTCATCGCTCTCGTAATCAGAGTCATATTGCCCCTTATCCTCGCTCAAACTCTCATCTTCAGAGTCGTCAGGACGCTCATCCAGTCCTCTTGCCAGCAGCCCAGCGCGGATCTTCGACCGCTGAAGCTTGTCATACTTCGGATTGTTGATTGCTACCATTCGCTTGTAATGCTCAGGATCATCCACGTTTCTCGGCGATCTGAAAACCCACTTGTGGCCACGGCTGGCTCGATCTCTTGAAAGCTTCGCACATTCGCGGAGGGAGAGATGAATGCTGCGGATTTCATTGCTGTCCTTGGGGAGACCCTTGAACTTGTTGGTTCTGTAGCGGAAATGCTTGCAGAACTTCAAGAGTTCTTTCTTGGTCAGAGCGACCATTGGGACGGCGTACTGGTTTCGGGAGGTACTTGGCCGTTGTGGTGCGAGTCTTGAAGTCTTGCCTGCACCTTGCATGGTGCTTGTGATGGCTGATTGGGGCTGGAGAGTGTGTACATCATCGTCATCATCGCGTCTTGTCATGGCGCGAGTGTGGTTGACAACATTACTGCCGTCCCGGACATCTGGGCTGGGAGTCGAGTGAAGACTACGATGAGCACCATGTCGCAGGCTGTTCTGGGTTTCATCTGCGAGATGGATGTTGTCCAAAGCTGCACTGGGCTTTGTTTGACTTTCTCCTTCAAAGAAACCAGAATCGTCCAGATCAACACTACCAGCGTCTTCCTTGTTTCTCTCCACCTCCTGTGCAAAATCCACTCGACATTTTTCCCAGGCAAGATTATACGCCAGTTGGGCTAGGGACTTGAGTGGGGTGTCTTGATCGATGCAAAACCGTGGAGGTTTATGACTGGGCTAGTAACTTTACTTGAGTACATCTAAGTCCTGTCTTTGCAGAGAAATAAATCAGTAAAAGTATGTAGAGGCTGGAAGTCAAAATGACTGGAAGAACCAGATGTGACGAAAGTTAGACGTGCACGAAACTTACAACGTTCCAAATTGCTTGCATCCAGGACTGGTCCTTTGGATCCATCTTTACTTTTGATGTGAACCTCGCAAGATCGGTGGGGCAAAGTTCAAAGGTAAAGAGTAGATCTGGTTGTGATGATCAGTATTTCGTGTAAAAAGTATTCGGCTGTGTAAATCGATGACGAAAAGCAAGGCTTTAACTCAGTGTTTGTTCTCGACATGCGACCAAAAGTTGAGGTTTCGGAGGAGGGATGGCCCTCAAGTCGACCAGGTTGACCAGTGAGACGCTAAAATGCCACCGCTAGCCTAGATAGGATTAGCGACTTTGAGAGCCCAGTAAGAACAGCCAATGAACAGCTATTTTATTTAATATCTGAGATGTCTTCTCTACTCAAGAAAAGTGAATGAAGTGAAAATCGACTGGGCTTTTTGAATTCCTTGGAAGAGAAGGGCGAAATCGTGGGTTTGCGACTGAAATTTGGTACGCGAGAGCTAGCTTGCAAAGTTAAAAGGCGGCAGAAGGTGCTTCATCGCAAATGCAAAGGTTTGGTGAGGCTCGCTTACATCGGTGACCATAACACACGTTGCTGTAGGAAAAGAACTGTATTACATGCGATAGGTCAAATGGCAAGAATACCAGAACCGAGGTACAGATCAAAGGCAGCCAAGTTTTGTTTCCTGAGTGAAGTCATTGCATTGCATTGCTATGAGAGAGAGTTCATCTCATAACCATTGAGACGTCTCATGCGAGCCTCTGACCGAAATCACCACTACTGAAATCCCTTTCTCGATCTTAATCTGACAAGTTCTCTCTCTGCGGATTCTCATGGCCCTGTTGATACTTTACGTTTCTCTCACTCCTCTATTCATATCTCCCTTCCCACTCTGCTCTACCCACTGCTCATTCTTCCTCACTTTCCTCAGGGCTCTCATCATGAGCTTGAGAAATTTGCCGAGATTCCCCACCGTCATCCTCGTCCTCCTCATCATCAGCTTCTTTGTCCTCTCGAACAACAGCGCGACTTTTGCCCTTGTTCTTGCGTCGCACTTGTTCCTCCGCTTCCTCTTCGTCTTCCTCATCGTCTTCCTCAGTCTCGTCGTCCACGATCAGCTCGCTGCTGTCTAGAATCTCGTCTCGATCAATGTCAGAGCCGTACTGACCTTCATCATCCGAAATACTCGAGTCGCTATCATGAAAATCTCCTCTCCGCTGACCCTGGACTCTGAGCTTGAGCTTGCGACGGATCTTGCGTCTTGTCACAAGCTCCCAGTTGCACAGATGA
Organism: Cadophora sp. M221; assembly: GCA_017366145.1. Lineage (NCBI taxonomy): Eukaryota > Fungi > Ascomycota > Leotiomycetes > Helotiales > Ploettnerulaceae > Cadophora > Cadophora sp. M221. The sequence goes on along the minus strand of JAFJYG010000202.1, from coordinate 9,566 downwards.
TCATCGATTATCTTGTTCTCCGACGCATTGACACCAACCTCCTTGACATAGGTCCATGTATCGGATGCGTTGCTGTATCGGATGGCCTCTCGGTGCGTCAACTTGACATTGTTGATATCGTTTGGGCCTAGCTTGTCAAAGGCTTTGGTGGTCAGCCTAGCATGGCGACGGAGTGCGAAGAAGTCGGCCTTCGAAATATGTGGCCTTGGAATTCCCCAATCGTTACGACTCTTCGATGCCGCAGTTCGTTGATTTTGACGTGATTGGCCGACAAGGCCCTTTTCGATTCGAGACTTGGCCTTGGAAGTCTTCTTGCGGGTTTGCCTGCTGGCTGGCTTTCTTGCAGGCTTCGAGACTCGCTTTGGGGCGGATGGACCATTGTCTGATTGCTGATCATCATCGGCTTGATCAGAGTCGGCTTGGTTGGAAACAGGGGGGTCAGTACCAATATATAGACCAGGACTAGCACCGAAAGCATGGTAGACTGGGTTATGACTCTGGGCCTGGATGGCAATCTGGTGTAGCGAAGTAGGTTGGGCTTGATCATCGCCACCTGCAAGATCAGCTTTCTCATCGGCATGGCCATCCTCGGCCTCTTCCTCAGCCCAGCGGCGTGCAGCCTCCTCAACTGCAGCCTTTCTCTTTTCCTCCAAGTTCAAAATTCTGCGCTGCATCCGGAGATCTGCGGCATCCTCCTTTGCTCTTCGGAAACCGGCATTGAAAGCCTTCTGGCCAACGCACGCGAAGAGCTGAGCAGCAGTCACGATCTCCTCAGAGCGGAAGTCAATGATGGGCTTGAAGTCGAAGTTGCGCAGATCCTAACACAAAATCTTTGTTAGACGGTGATCTTGGTATTTTGGGCTCATGATGGAGACTGGTGCAAGTGAGATGAACTTACGTCTTGGTGCTTGTTGAAGCCATCTGACAGAGCATCAAGTACTTCCTCGACGGTCTCACACTCGGTGAGGAACTTGTCCGAAGGCTCCTTGACTTGCTGGGCAAGGACTTCCTCCTCTCCAGCTGGAGACTCTTCATCCATGGGAGCAGTGCTTGCGTCTCCATTGTTGGAAACACCAGCGGAATCGCTGTTGAGAGCGGACTCTGTCATGCTGGGGGATTGGCTGTTGGTCTGGAGTTCGGGAGAAGCAGCGGGGGAAGCGACAGGGGAAGCGGTGGTGGAAGCAACCTCTTGATATGGTGCGAAGGAAGACATTGTGTTGGGTAGTTAGGTGTTTTGGTTTGAAGTAGCTGAGCTGGGCTTTGCTGTAGGCGAGGGCACGCTTGAAGTGATTGGAGGCGGAGAAGGAAGTCGAAAGTAGGGAAGGGAGGTTCTTGAAAGTCTCGAAGATGTCGAAGAATGTCTTTGCAATGAGCAAGATGAGGTGCAGATGTAAGAGTGTAAAGATTGAAAAGTCTTTTGATGTTGTCTGGTGTGTGCGGATGTTTTCTGGTGGTTTGATATCTCTGACGGTTAGTGTAAAGGAGGTGTTGTTTATATATCTGCCCCCTCGCTTACGAAAATTTGAGGTTGATTGCGCTAAGCTCATTCGAGGCTGGCCGACGGTGGTTGTTGATGCAGCAAAGGCGGCCGCACTGTGATTCACGGTAATTTATATAAGTCTAGAATATTCGAGAGCGCGCTGATTGGCTCAGATGCCGTGCATTCGCGTTATTGACGACAAACATCTAGGAATAGAACTTTCAAGAGCCAAACTTCAACTCATCTGAACTTGTGATTGGATTACAAGAGCTCAGCTAGCCCCAGTCGTGTGCCCTCATCATCATCACAAAGTAAACAAAAGCCTCAACAACAGATCAAAGCACTTGAAACGCGGTGCAAGCTTTGTGGAAACATCAAAGCATCTACAAATACCAGAATCCGAATTTCCCTTCATCGATCCGCTCAGTTACCATGGCTAGACTTGCAATTAAGCCACCCAAGGCTTCAGCAGACCCAGGTCCTGAACCATCACAGAAAATGTTGACGAACCAAATGCTGATAGCATTTCACAAAATGGTATGTCGGAGAGTGACCAGTGCTTCTGTTGGCTTTCACCAACCTTTCCCCTTCCCGAGAGCGGCTCGAAGATGTTGTACGAGCCCTCCGAAAGATTCAACGAGTCAAAACTCAGCAACGTCCCGGATCTTATAGAAGCTATTTGACAACAGGCCTTCAATTCAGGATAGAATTGTCGTGAAGAATCTTGTCAGAGACATTGCTCGCCTAGAAACTACATGGCAGCTGGGGAGGAGGGGCTTGAGGAAGAAGAAGAGCGAAATGCAGAGGAGCAGGAGATTTTGGGTGAGAGTGAAAATGAAGGCCAGAGAGAAAGCGTGGAAGATAATGGGGATGAGATTGAGCAAGAGGAATCCAGCGATGAGAGCCTTAGGACTTTTGGGGAGCAAAGATAATGCACTGTAGTTGTGGTGATGCAAGAGAGACGACTGTGGAAGTATGATTGAACAAAAGACCGTTGAATATCTTCTCTCCGAGGGCATTTGCATCCATAGCAGACCGTTTATGAAATGCAGCTACAAAGTCTAATGAATGCACTGCTTTGGAATATCCAATCTGCCCGAGACCCTGGTGCAGAGCTTCTCATATATCTTCCTCTTGAGTGCTGTTATTGTTCCGGACGCATTGTCTTGAATGAGGAACGTTTCCCTGCTTTGTTTTCCTCATGTACAATTCGGTTTGCAGTTTGTTTTGTTTCCTATTTCAATATTCCGAAGAGCAATACACGCATTTTAGACAACTTTGATGATTCGTCGGAGGATTAAACCCATCCGCGCCAATTGTGTTGTCAAACAGAAACCTGCTTGTTATCCAGGGCTTTCGCAGTCTGCCAAGACCAAGTACGAGGTCAAGCACGTCTTTCTAGTGCTTCTAGACAAACTTGAGGGCAAGCTCAACGACAATTATTTGAAAACCTTCGGGAATACGAGGACTAGTCTTTGGTGCACTGGAATGAGTCTAGTAAACCTCTCTTCTGGAAACTTTGCAGGTACTGATTTTGGTTGGCTTGAAAGGGAGGGTGGGCTGCCAGGCAGCGGGTCGCAGCTTTAGCCCCAAAACGTGACTTAAGCGACAAGACCTTCATAGAGTTCCATTATGTGCAATCTGGCTTCCACGGCTTCGACTTTTCAATCAAAATGGATACAATCTTTGGGCGAGTCTCGGGCAGAATACTGACAACCTGAAATACATGCTGTCGAGTCCACCTACAAATTCTCAAGGGTATCACGTGTCACTCACTATTATTGGCTGCTGACCTCGGTTAAACAATTACCGAGACACTACACAGATGGCGGTGCACTCCATCTCTCAGTCTCAGCCCTCCATCTCTGCCCTGACTACCCTTCATCCACCCCCTCATCCCATCTTTCTCACACAACACACACACACGCCACACGCAGCCCAACCCACAGCCAACCCCAACCCCAACCCCAGCATCGCCATTAATCACCACAACAATCCACTCTCCTGCTTTATCTCTCGGGCGCTTATGTTTATTTGCTTCGCGAATCTAACGGCATTCCATTCTACCGAGATCCCCCCCTCCCCCAATGCCGGACCTTCCCCATCAGAGGCATCTTGCTTATGGCGACATTAGACTTCATAGATAGCTGGGGTCACACGCTCGAAGCTCCCAAGTAGGGAGGTGAGAGTTCGAGATATCTTGGCAATGCAGATGCCAAGTCGCCCTTACCAGGCGAGCGCATTGCTTATCTGATCTTATGAATCGTGCAATGCGACTCACTGACCTCCTCCTGCCACCAGGCCTCGCATGACATGTCGTGATAGAGGTCGCAAGACCTCAACAACAACCCTTGAGATGGGACTCTGACGGCGTGCCTCGCATATGCGCAATGTCTTGATCGCGGAAATATATTCAGATAGAGAAGGTTGTAAGTGTCGCCATCTACTGAACTGCCGTCTACGGCACAAATCCCCGATGCAGCTAGGTCGGCCGCACATCACGGCTCCATTATGCCCAGCTATCTAGGTCCTTCTAGGGCCTGGAGACAGCGAGAGTGATAGATCTACTTGATTTTGCACTTCCACGGGCGCTTCGAGGGAACGGACGGTGTCTCCTCGTTTGTCATATGGACATAATTGCCTTGGCTCTTCTAGCTTCAAGAGGAAGTTTGTCTCAATGAAGAAAGATACAAGCCAAATTGAAGCCTTCATAAGTCTTGGTATATCCATATTCGAGCTGGCTTCCTGGTAATGATGAGATACGGATATTGTCTGGGCAGCGTTTATCGCAGGACCATTAAGATATAAAGGCGGGAAAGTAGAAGGAGGGGTCATTTTGTAGAAGCAGATTATCAAGAACTCTCTATTCTCCAGATCTTCAATCTCCCCGTTCAATATGCGTTTTCTCTCCCAAGCTGGAGTCGTGGGACTCTTGGCCTCAAATGTTCTCGGCCACCCATCTTCACCTTCCACCTCAAGACGAGGACTTGCACCAAGAGTCATCGACTTGAGCAAGTTCCGTCTTACCACAGGCAGTACTTACAGCAATGCCACTGCCACTGCTGAGTCTGAGATCTCGGGCCTGGTCAGAAGAGTTGACTACGTCGATACTGCCACCGCACTGGTTCAAAGCGTAGTTCCTGGTGCAGAGTTCCGCGTAGTGAGCGATCACTACGTGAGCGAGAACGGCATCGCACATGTCAATTTCAAGCAAACTGCCCATGGTCTCGATATCGACAATGCGGACTTCAATGTCAACGTATGTGTCGCACTTCCCCATTTTTGATGCAATCGACTAATATGCAACAGGTTGCCGCAGACGGAACTGTTTTCTCCTACGGAAACTCCTTTTACACCGGAGCCATCCCAGCCGAGAGTCCTTTGGTAAAGCGTGATGATCAAATCGATGCAGTTGCTGCCCTTCAAGGCGTGACCAGCATCCTTGCTCTCCCAATCTCGGCAGCAGATGCCGTCGCTGTCCCAGAGGAAGCCATCGAGCATTTTGTCATCGAGGGCTCAACGGGAACGCTCTCCGAACCAAAGGCTAAGCTCGTCTACTTCCAGAACGACGATTCGACTCTCACTCTCACCTGGAGAGTCGAGACCGATATTAAACAAAACTGGCTGTTGTCCTATGTTGATGCAGTGACTGGGAAGGAAATCCTAGGTGTTGCTGACTACGTCTCGGATGCTTCATACACTGTCTAGTGAGTTGTGAATCGCTGTACCCTTGAATCGTCTAACATTTAATAGCCCATGGACGGTCAATGACCCTAGCAAGGGTAGTCGTTCTGTTGAGACTAACCCACAAGATTCTGTTGCCTCAGAGTTTGGATTCCAGAGCATCGGGTCCACTTCTTATACTGTTACTCGTGGCAACAGTGAGTTGCCCCCATCAGTCTTCCTTCACGCACAGGAGCCTCTGGCCTGTCCCAAATACCGTGAAATTTCAATGCTTACATGACATCCAGATGGCATCGCCCAAGCAAACTGGGAAGGTGACAGCGCCTACCTCAACGACTACCGCCCAGACGGTGGCGCAGGAGCCAACTTCAACTATGGCCTCGACCTGGCAGCTACAGACCCAAAGACCTATGCCAACGCATCCGTCACCCAGCTCTTCTACACTTCAAACATGTAGTAAGTTCCTCCTGTCTCCTATTTCTCGAATCCAATGCCATACTTGCATTCAACTAACTCGCGTGATCTCTCAGCCATGATCTCCTCTACACTCTTGGTTTCAATGAAGCAGCTGGAAACTTCGAAACCAACAACAATGGCCAGGGCGGAGTCGGCAACGACGCTGTCATTCTCAACGCACAGGATGCATCAGCCACCAACAACGCCCAATTCGGTACTCCACCCGACGGACAGCCCGGGCGGATGTACAGTACGTATATTTTTTTCTCATCTCGATCCTAGTTCCAATGACTGCGCTTTGAAACAATAACATTCAGTCACATTCCGGCCTTGGTTCATGGCGCCGTATGAAAACAAGTACTCACATATTCACAGTGTATCTCTGGACAACCTCCACTCCAAGACGCGACTGTTCCTTTGACGCCGGTGTCGTGATCCACGAATACACCCACGGCCTTTCAAACCGTCTCACCGGCGGTCCCGCCAACACTGCATGTCTCACCACCACCGAAGCAGGCGGTATGGGCGAAGGCTGGTCCGATTTCATGGCCATCGCCATCCACGTCAAGACGGCCGATACTCGCGCCAAGAACTACCCAATGGGCGACTGGATCTACAACAACCCAGCAGGCATCCGCAACTACCTCTATTCCACTTCTCTCACCACTAACCCATACACCTACAGAAGTATCAATAGCATGACCGCTGTGCACGCCATCGGTACGGTCTGGGCCACTATCCTGTATGAAGTCTTCTGGAACTTGGTCGAGCAGTATGGCATCACTGCTGCGAGAAAGCCCACTTTCTCTGGTGGCGTGCCAACTGATGGCCGGTTCTTGGCTATGAAGCTAGTGATGGATGGAATGAAGCTGTAAGTCATATCCTCTCCCTCGAGCCTACGTCTTTAAAAGAGAAAAATCACACGAACTAACATTCCCCCAGCCAACCCTGCCGCCCAACATTCATCACAGCCCGTAACGCCATCATCGACGCAGATCTCGCTCTCACCGGAGGCGCCAACAGATGTCTTCTCTGGAGGGGTTTTGCCAAGCGCGGTCTCGGAAGCGCTGCTGCTCAGGGAACTGGTACCAACCGCGTGGAGAGCTACACTCTTCCTACTGGTTGTTAAATAGTCGTCTAAATTAAGGGAAGAGGATTCTCCGGAGGGAGGGGGAGGGGAGGAGCGGGGGTCACATTTGTGAGATTTCTTGTTGCATAATTTTGGTGCTGAGTATTGATGGAGTAGAGAGGAGAGGGGATTTGATGATGAAATGACATACTTGGTTATACATACTTCTTCATGCTGTTCGTTCTCAATGACTCTGCCGATTTGGAGAAAGCCAAGCGCTCACTGCCGACTAGCTGGCACTTGATGGGATCTAGTTGATCATCATGGCTCGCAGTTTGAAACTGACGGGCTTTGGGGGAGGCCATTGCCTATTTCCGCACTTCGAACTCTGGCTACATTCTTTACATACATTATAAAGGAACTGCCTTGAGTCGGATTATTCTCAGAGTGAAGATGCACAGGACTGGAGTCTAGTGTTTGGTCCCAGAAGTATCAAGGAAGCGAGATGACGGTACACCCAAATTTTCTTCGAAGTTGAGTTCGCATCGAAATATTCACAAGAGACGCGGCCAGTCGACAAATCTTGTCAAACAATTTGTACCGTTTGGAAACATTTATGAAGCTCTCCGGGCTCCATCCAATTCTTGAAGGCGTGCTCATTATCGACGAAGAGAAGACCGATTCTTCGAAACGTTCGGTTTCCATCATCGCATGGTGTTAGAACAAGAGCCACTAACTGCCGATGGCCATACTTCTCTCTGACGAGACAAAGCATGGTCCATATAGGTTGTGCCTTGGACATGTACCAGAGTGTTTCTGGTTGTGCTCTTCTCGTCTGTGTACTCGTACACGATCGGCATTTATAGTAGTAGCGGTTCGTGCTGTAATCACAGTGCATTGAACTTTCCAAATCAGTTGCTGCGCCTTCGAAGGCCCGATACAGTGTATTGTATGTTCTGAAAGAGTCAAGAGCAACATCTCCAAATGGTTGTCCGTTGTCGGGGTCCGCTGCATGACCACGCCAACGGGCGTTATGGTGTCGGTGGTTGGGACCTTCGTAACTCCATTTGTCCCAACATGGAATAAGCGAAGCCTTGCAGAGGTATCCTCGGACTGTCAGTGTACCGCTTTTGACTTCTCCAAACGGCGCCAGGGACCCGGGTGCGTAATCGATGTCCCAGTCAATAGTTTGTAAGCCCTCGGAAGGAAGATCTCGACCATTCTCTTCATGGTCGCAGAAGGCGATTTTTCCCTTTGCAATAGATGCCCACGATAATGATGGCGCAATGTAATCTTCACTGAGACTTCTAGCAGGGGCATTGGTCGTTCCATTGCTGTCCTGCTCGTGGCATTCAATATACCAAACAAGACCAATCTGCAGATCTTCTTTCCACAATCCCGCGCCATACGTTCCCTGGTAATTTGCCTGCATTACACTCGCCAGGCCAGCGACTGCTGGGAGCTTATCGGACAAGAAGCTCAAGTCACGGTGGCAGTACGATGCCACCAGCTGGTACCAAGCATCAAAATGGTCAAGGCGACGGTTGCTGGATCTTCTCATGTCAGGAAAACCGCTCGGAAACTTGAGCATCAAATGGCCGGCTCGCGATGATTGCCCAACTTCCAACGGAATTTCATCACGATCGTTTGGCCGTCCCTCAGTTAAAAGCGAACCCACACAGCTCCATGCTATGCCATAGGATCCATATGTAAGGGTGCGAGTAGACAATATCTATTCCTGGAAGACCCATTCCCTACTTGATAGCGGATCTAGCTCTTTCCGCCCGTCTACGGTGTGAATACCGACAGAGAATTGGAAGACCTCAGGACCTTGCACTATGGTGATTGGCACATTGCAACACTTCAACCACCGGGGATCACGTTTAACAAACAGGCCCGAATCTGCTCTAGAGCCACTTGCCGCAGCGATGGTAAGGATAGCGTTCGCGTAAATTTCTCCCATCCGATTCATTTCTTGCTGAACGTCGGTTGGATCATCCTGAACAATGCAAAGAGCATCGATCTAAATATATCTGTATCCGAGAGTCTGTACAACCTGGAAAGCTTCTTTGAATGTTTTTGGGAGTCGTCCATCGACTGGAATCATTGTGAGAAAGTCCTGGTAGGATGCTAGTGTAGTGTTCAGCTTGATACTCAGACCCCAACAGTAGCTTAGAGTCAAGTACTCCTGATCGCATCTGAACTTAATTCCTGAGGTCTCACATAATTTGGGACAGTTGGAATCGTCCAAGTCAATTAATCGAGCAGGGAGTGTCTGAAATACACCGGTAGGCGTTGCCTGGCTGCAATAGGCATGAGTAGAAAGACAATTCTGTAGCCAGAACCTTGCCAATTCTAGGTTCTCTGCCGAGCCTGTGGAGTTGTCCCGTGGAAGTCGAATCCGGCCGCCACCTTCTTGCCCTGGAGAAGCGGTCACTGAAGATCGAGAAAAGAGTTCGTCCAAGTAGCCTAGAACCGTCCGTAATCGTATTGGGTCTGGAATGTCATTTATTGCCAAGCCATACCTGTAAGGGGGGGACTGCTGAAAAGAATGCCAGTTACTAAGACTGGGTCCGGCTTTAAACCTATGGATTTACCTCCTTTTGTGTCAATAGTTAATCTACTACCTAACGTTAAACCTATTGACGCTTGGGAGCTGTTTTTATTGTTTTTTCCAGAGGATCAGATGCGGATAATATGTGATCATACAAATGCACGCAAAGATAAGGAGATTCAGGATCGAAACGATGCAGCAGATATGTCTAGATATGCCCGAATCCGGGCTTGGAAACCCATAACTATTGCCGAAGCCTATGGATACCTAGGAATACGTATTTATATGGGAATTCACGACGAAAACCAAACCCGGGATTAAGT
>JAFJYG010000201.1:0-67814 GCA_017366145.1 Cadophora sp. M221 | reverse complement strand
CACCTCCTCCACCCCAACCCCTAGACTGGGAACCACCAGCCTCAGCATTCCCAAACTCATCCCCTTCATCCCGAGTAAAGCCTACCCTGGAAGAACGTCGAAAAATGGTAGAGGACAGCACAGCAAGCATCATGGCCTTCCTCCTATCCAACAACCTCGCAAACCACAGTTCTGACTACGCCTACTCCCTCTCGCTTTTCCCATTCTTCCAAAACATGGAGCCAGGACCCTCGTCCTCCTACCCCTCCAACCTCCCCACCTGTCTTATATTCGTCGATCGAATAGGCTGGCTGCCATCCGATGAGGTATCGCGGTATCTCATGATGGGGTACCGAGTATGGGACGACAACGGGCGACGTCTCCATTTTTCCGGCACACCTATCGGGTTCGACGGATTGAAATCCCCAATCAGATATCCCGCCAGAGATATCTGTATGCAAGACCTCCGGCAAGTCCCCGATCTGCATTGGCAGATCCGAAAAGGCGATCTCTCACGCCCTCCCGATTCCGAGGAATTCCTCAACCCAATGCCCTGGGATATCAGACTAGGCGTGCCGGAATTCTCGCAGGAGGGGACGAATCTGCAACTCGTGCAGGCGGCGTGGACTCGGAACCGGTTCGAGAACGCGACGCCATGTTATTTCCAGGGGGATACGTTCGCGTACGAGGAATTTGGGGGGTGGAAGGTTGATGTCTCGCCGCTCAAGGAGATTCCGTATGAAGAGAGGTTGGAGTGGATTATTGGGCCGTATGCGAGGATTGGAGTTGATTTGAAGTGCTTGACGACTATGTACCCACCTACACTGGTTACTTTGAAAGGGAGAAGTGATGGACAGAAATTGTGTGAGTTGTGTGCCGGGCTTGATTTTACGGATTTGTTTGAGTGGGGACTGGCGGATGTGGAGATTGATTTCGGGACAACTGAGGAATTGATGGGGAGGACGAAATGTGATTTTTGCAGTCTTCTAAGTACGCTTTGTGAAGATGGCCTGGACCACCTGCGCAGAAACGACAAGAAAGCAGACCGAGATGGCCAAGGATTCAACCTGACTGATCCCATCCAAGCCCTCCTCGTCCGCGATCCAGCACATTGCCTCTCCACCAAACCATGTCTAGTCCTCAAACAGAGCTACCGTAGAGAATATCTCGGTCCTATCGTCTCACTGCGAACCGTCCGTGGAGAGATAAGGGGAAAGTTCTCGCTTGAGGATAAGCGGTTTGTTGATTTTGACTTACTCAAGAAGATGATTGACACTTGCGCTTCCACACACCAGGAGTGTAAACGGGAGAAGATGGAGGATCGAGAGATGATCCTCGTTGACGTGGAGAAGATGTGTTTAGTCCAAGTCACGGGCGTGCTATATATCACGCTCAGTTACGTATGGGGGAACAAACCGATCTTCAAAACCACGAGGGAGAATTTCCAGAGTCTCCAAATCCCTGGAGCACTTGATTCCGTATCGAGACTTACCCGGGATGTAGCGAGTGTCGTGAAAGGACTGGGTGTGAAATACCTGTGGATCGACGCATTGTGCATTATCCAGGATGATGAGGAGCACAAAAAAGTACAAATCAGTCGAATGGCAGACATCTACGGAAACTCCTGCCTCACGATCGTCGCGTTGACAGGGAGTGACAGCGACTCTCCGCTGCCGGGGATATCAACCCCTCGCCCACAGGCAATCTCAGTCGTGGACGGCATGCCATTCTCATTCCACCTCTCGGGCCTGACCCAAACAGCGCACGATCAAAGATACGAGACGCGAGGCTGGACATTCCAGGAACGGCTCATCTCACGACGATGTCTGTATTTCTGCGACCGGCAAGTTTACCTAGAATGTCGGAAGAGCTGTACGAGCGATCATGAGCAGCAGTTCCCCGAGCAGGATAGAGGACGGTATAGTGTGCCTTTGAATCCTTTACATGCACTCCACTCGAAAGATGAGAATGAGCGAGGGGTAGAAAAATTCTCGCTAAACGCTCTGGAGACTTTCATCTCCGTCGTCTGCCAGTATACAGCACGAACACTCTCATTCCCCTCTGATATCGAAAACGCATTCCTCGGTATCCAGTCCTTCATGACGCGGAAGCTGGGATGGAGATTCGTCGCCGGGTTACCAGTTGGTGTGTTCGATTGGGCGTTATTGTGGGTTCCTAAAGGGCAGTTAAAGAGACGGTCGTGGATTGATGGGGAGGGGGAGGAGGTTAAGCCGCCCTCTTGGAGCTGGATGGGGTGGGAGGGGCAGGTGAGTTTTGCTTGTTATACGTATTTGCATCGAGTGTTCTTCTTGCGGTTAAGGCCGATGATCGAGGGTTATGTGATACGGATTGGGGAAGAAAGGATTGAGATGGATCGTGAGCAGTCGAAGGTTTGGCATAATGATGTTGCCATCCCCAGTTCTGCTCCTGTGGAAAGGGATATCTCGTTCACACAATCCCCGATCCTGGAGTTTAATTCGGAATTCATATCTGCGTTCCAACCAAACCCATACTCCTCTCGTCACCGCTTTCATCCTCATCCCCATCACCACCACAAAACCCAACCCACCCCTCCACGACAAAGCACACTCTTCACACACTCCATCGAATGGCTCACAACCGGCGACTCCTACGGCATGCTCCGACACGGCTTACGATACAACTACAACGACACGGTACAAGCAGTAGCCGAGACGTACGACGCGGACAGGTTGGCGCTGATTGCGGTCGCGGGGGCGGATTTGCAGTTTACGGTTCGTGGGGGGCAGTTTGGTGAGGATAAACTCTTTGAGCAGAAGGGGATGGTGGTTGTTATGCTTGTTGTGAGGGTTGATGGGAATGGTGAGGGAGGGGAGGGGAAAGAGGAGGGGAAAGGGGATGTGTATGAGAGGTTGGCTATTGGGTATATGGGTTTAGATACTTGGGAGGGGATGAAGCCTGAGAGGAAGGTTTTTAGACTTGGCTGATCCGGGGATGCAATGGAAAACAAGTGTGCAAGTTTAAAGGCATTGAGATTGAATCTTTTTTTTTGATTACATAAAGAGGTCTTAATGAGGGGCTCTTCCCGTCCTAGCCATTTTAAAGCAGGGAAATATCGGTGCCACCTAGCAAGTGCACAAAAGTTTCAAGGCATGTGAGATAGTTACCTAGTTTAGCGAAGGATAAGCGAAAAAGCAGCGTTCGAGCACCAGGAGAAAGAAACGGTGTTGCATCCTCAAGTGATTGAAAATTTACGGCCGGTATTCGTGACATTCCATACAGTATTCCTACCTTCTGTGGATGCATGATATTTTATATTTCTCCTTAAACCCTATTCATTTCGATGTCCACTTCCCCCCCGCCCACTCGTCTCCGCCAAGAAATGCAGAAGCACCTGGACTTGCCATCGGCTTGAAGCCCTTTTAACAAAACTTGCTTGAAAAAGCCAAGAAAAAAAAAGTAGCCAGAGCAAAAATAGCATTCCTTTTATGCCTAGAAAAAGGTTTGCAAAAAATAAAAAATAAAAAAATAAAAAACTAATCAGAATGAGCCACGCAGGGGTCGAACCTACAATCTCTTGATTCGAAGTCAAGCGCCTTGCCATTGGGCCAGTGGCCCCGAGATTTCTGATTGGATGACGAAATTTCTTATTTCAATACATATTAAAGTCTGGTTTTGTGCGCTGCGAGGAACCGGAATTTCTTCGATTGCGGGGCTCAGGTTACTCCACCCCTTTGAGTACAGGTCTGCAGAGAATATAAATACAACGGATGGAATCTACACTTTGAGCAATGGATATTGTATATTGGATTCTTTCCTCAATCCTCCCTTGGATCCAAATTTCTCATATCTAGCAAAATCTCTAAATTCTCAAACCCTCGCCCGCTAGGATCCTGTGTGTCCCACCCCTCATTAGCTAAAACTCTTTAGAGATTATCACTATAGTCAAATTTAAAACCAAGACGTAAATGCATTATCACTAACTATCCGAAAACGAAAACGAATGCACTCGCTTCTCAGCTTACTCTATTATCACAGCCCTCCCCTCTAAAGATTATTCACATGCACCTGAAGCCCTCTCCTCCACACAACGAATGTGGAGTTCCTCGGTAAGAACCAAGCCGAGCCAAGAGCGTAAATCTGGGGTCTAGCGTTGCGGATCTTGTATTCTTCAAGTGTAGTATCTCTTGGGTGATCTTTGTATCTCGTAACAGCGGGAGAATAAGACGGCTCGGTGTTGTGGGGATGATGGAGGTTCTTGCTTCCACGAGAGGATATATCAGGGTGGGAAATCCTGTCTGAGGAAGGGAGGGAAGTTCTCAGAAGACATCAAGTCACTACCCACTCATCAACGAAATTCAAACAAATCCCGGGTCAATACAACATCACAACCAACACACTCTCAGATCAGAAGCGAACATCCACATAAACGATCGCCAAAATCATCCTCACCTCAACGCAATGTTCCGTCTCCTCCTCCTCGTACTCACCGCCGTCCTTCTCTCCTTCGGCCTCTCTGCACCCTCGCCATCACTCGAAACTAGACAAGGCACAGGCTGCTTCTGCGGCGTGATAACAGGCCTCTCCTGCGGCTCGCGGACATCAACCGGCCTCTCCCTCTCGGGCGACTGCTTGCCCGGAACGTTGTATAGTTGTGCGGTTAGCTTCGATAATGCAGTTGTCAGTAAACGGTGTTTGATTTGTGATACCAAGGCGCAGGATGGGTATGATAGTTGTTTGTTAGGGCTGGGTTTGTAGGATTGGGTGATGTGTAGGGAAAAGGGTCGCCTAGTAGAGTTATGATTAACGAGGGGATGAGAAGGGGTGGGAATGGAGAGAGTATGAATGATATGCGGTAGAGCTAGTATGCCTGCAACTATGATTCCTCACTCCTTAATGACAAGATGAGAGATAAAGAGCTCATGTGGTTGTAATAAACAAAAGTAGTAGTAGAATGCTGTTACTTTCAACGATTCAACCCTCTTCAGTCCGGTCTCAGAAGTGGGGTTCTTTCGTCGTTTTGCTAGCTTCTTTTCATGTTAATGTCTACACTAGAGAATTGTAAGTCAAAGCTCTTGTTACTTACCTACTTGCCTACTTACCTACTAACCTAACCATACTGGACTAGCTGAAAGGGTGGACCTCTGAATGCAAATAGATTTCGGGTAATTCCAGGCATCTATAAGCACCACTGTGTAAAATTACAATACAACCAGCGTTGGGAAGATATAACAATAACTAGTCTACTAACATATATTACGTTGCTCATTTCACAACCTGGATTGAGTTTGGCTCGACTAAGACTTGGCACTTGGGAAATGTCAACAACTGCCAGGAGAGCTACGAATGCTATTAAGAGCTTTTTTAGTAGGATTTGAAGTTCTAAAATTTCCTTGAGACATTAAATGCTTATTATCAAAGCTTTACCAAATTTAAATACCACATAGGCTTAACATTACCGACACGGTAGTTGATGCTTTAAATCTAGCAATAATGACTCACAATTATTTTCATCCTGTCTTTATGTGACTATAAGTCAAGTCTACTAAAACCTAATGGTTTGATTCACACACATCTTCAAGCTTGCGAGTATAAATACTGAGATAATTTATTCTTTATCAGCGTTCTATATTCTTTAGCACACACCAACAAAACAGTCCATCCTCAAGCAACAATAGGCGCTGATTTACCTAAAACAAACAATTACCAATAACGTGGAATATAAATATTCATTACTTTATCTAGCCGGAGAAGCCAACTCTCGACCTTTCTTCCAAACCTCCAATCATGTCACACAGGCCCTCTAAGAACAAGAAGAGCAAGGAGCTCGATATAAACAACGTCGAGATAATCAAAGTAGACGAAGTGAGCGTGAGCCTTCGAGACCTGATTCGTCGCTTGAAACCCTGGTAGGGAAGTAGAAGCGAAAGGAGCAGCCACTTCTTCACGTTCAAGCGGAAATCAACCGGCATCCTTTGGCCAAGGTCGGCGCAAGCTGGAGACGAAGAGATCACGGACAGATATTTCCAGGACTATAGCACGAAGTGACCCTGAAGAAGCTTCTGAGAGTTCGTCACAAGACGATCGCCTAGAAAAGCGAGCCAAGGAGACTCTACAGAATTCTTCTCCACCGTCGATAAGCGGTCAAACAGGATAACCGGGGTTGTTCATGCTTCATCCAGATCACCTCTCGAGACCCTAAGGACAAAAAGAAGTCTGCTAGAGCTGAATCTTCAAGAGAGAAATCTCCAACTCCTAGCAGCCAGCGAATTGCCGATGGTACCAAACGGCCACCAGAAACTCGGAGCAGCAGCCCAAGTTCATCGCCCATGCCTCTCCCAGGAGGAAAGGACTTTAGCCAAGGAGAAAAGAACCATCTCCTATATTTGATAAATAAGCGGACAAGGAATGGTAAGATTACATCGGAAAGGTAGAAGTCAGAAAGACGTACGAACAGCTCACGAACGAAATGAGCGCCTGGACCGAAGCGCAAGGAGGGTATTACTACTGGATTCATACCGACATCACCCAAGAAATAAAGCGTCATTCAGAGAAATATGACAGGGACCAGAAAAGAGCTTTTCAAAGATGGTGATTCAGCTCATACTCCCTTGACTTTGGGCTTGTGTCCTTATCAGCAGATTGAGGGATGTTTTCTTTTAATGAGTGGCAGCTCTGTGAATTCAAGGCTCTGGACTGGATCGTCAGCGAAAACCTGAATAAAACAATCCAGTCAAAAATACGTCGGATAGCCTTGGAAATGATGAGATCACTTTCAAAGTCCCGCAATTGGCCGCTCCAGAGAAATTACACCGAAGAGTCGATTAGGAATCAGATGTTTCGACTTGAAACCGATAAACCTCCACCCTTTGTTCCAGAGCTTTTTGTACCATACCCTGCTATTCAAAATGAACAATTTCCGCTGAGCTTCACAGACTTAGCGCAAGAGGAACTGCTGAAGATATGTTTCGGTATGGACCGTACTTGGAACATAGGCTACCCAAGAGCAACTTATGAAGAGATTGCGCTTTCATGAATGATCCTGATACACTCGATAGGATATTTGGGAATTCCAAAAACGGGAAAAGCTTCTCGGCATCAGATGTAGCAGAAAAGATTCAATCACATTTCGAACGATACCACAGAGCAAAAAAGGATAAGAATGATAACCGATTGCAAGAGCCAAAGGACCCCGTCAGATATCCAATCAAACTTTATCGGAAGTTGGACTTATACCAAGATTACGAACTCGACGCAGTACAATATCTTCTCTCATTACCAAATGACAAAAACGGAAAGGAAATGTCACAAGATAAAGTCGCTGAACAAATGAACATCATTGCTCAAACTCGCCGCTGGCCAATCGTTTTTGAGAAACGACCGCCTTACACAAAATCAATCGTCAATACTATACGGAGAAAACAGAGTAAAGCAGAGAACAAGGTTACTTGGAATGGCGGTTTGTACAATATTTTTTAGTGTCCTGGTTTAGCCTGAATTTACTCCATCAAATTTCTCTTTGATTTCTTTAAATGTAGATGGTTGAAGAGACGTGAGACATCGCCTAGGCTATGTTAAGATTGTTTTTTCTTCTAGATTATGATGATGTGAATTCAACAAACCGAATGCCATCAGGTTCACAAAAGCTAGAGTGCCATCACAAGTAAATTTGTCACAAAAGTATAAAAAGTTGTCGTGCAATCAATAAAGCAATGTCTGGATGAAACACGCCAATGTGCACGAGTCGCGGATGCGCTTAGGGAACTCATCACATCAGATGTCACGAAAGAGTTAGGGAACTTTCCGACTTTCCGTGATGACTCGATGGAAATTGAACGGGATGAGCTGCACACACTCGCCGGGGACAAACAGTTCCTCAGTGAAACCCAGGAGGCTCGTACAATACGGTTCGCCGGAGTACTTGATAGGCTGGGAGCTCAGTCGGTCAACGACATACCGTCTAATCTAGAAGTTACCGAAGTCTCCAGAAAGGACAGACAATTCTACGAGAACTCCTGCAACTTTTCTACCGAGCTTGGATATTGAGGCAGACAGACGTTCAGAGTTCCCTACTGCAGAGCCTCCCAAGCTCTTTCATCGCCCAATCTGTCTTTTGGTAGTAGCATTTCTAGGCAAGCCTCCCTTTCGGGCTTGAGCAACAAGAGTGATGGAAATTCAATCTTCGCAAACGATGCGACCATCCAAATCACCTGTCCCTTCACTCCGAATCCTGCAAAATCTCCCTCTACTCCGGTTGCGAACCCCAGCCAAAGCCAAGGTTGGATTTGACTCGGCTAAAACTTGGCGCTGGTAGAGATATCAACAACTTTTATAACCATCGCTATCAAATGCATTTATTAACAAGATCTACAGTTTTAACATTCTCTTTAAATATCACGTGTTTACTAGCCAAGCTTTATTAAATCCAAGTGCCATATAAACTTAAGATTGACGGGGTTTGATAACTTTAATATGCATCGATGATTCACAATTTCTTTTTAGTCACCGTATAATTGTATATTATGCCCACTAAAGCTCAATCTCTTTGGTTCACGCTCAAGCCCACCAGTAAAAATACCAATATCTTTTTTCCTAATATGCTTTCTATTTTCTCTACTAACCACTAACAAAACAATCCATCCTCAGCAACAGGCGCTGATTTACCCAAAACCGAGCATCGCCAGCAGCTTCGAAGTTTGATCTCTAGACACCAACTAGCCTTTCTCTCACTGGAGCAGGCTACAAAATTCAAGTCTCGATATCTTTTTGAAGAATTCAATCATGTTAGACATACCCCCGCTCGCGGAGGAGGAATGTTACAAGTTCGACGAGTTACGTGAAGCGAGGCTCATTGAGGTATTACGCACGGCCTATTACATGTGGCACATCGGGCAGCCACTTTTGAAATACGAAGTCATAGGGTCGATGTACTGCAATTCGAAGCGGATCGATAAAGAGTGGTGCGAGCCCAATCGCGTTTTCGATGAAATAGTAAACAATCCAACCAAATATGGAAGGCCAGATAAGAAATCTGAGTTGGACCGCCACCGTGAAAGAAGATACAAGGAAATGGAGTATTGGATGCCACAAATTGGACCTCCAATGGCATTGGACAGACCCAGCAGCGCCTTCCAACCATTCGAGATATCAGCTTTGGAGGTAGCCACAGGGTTGACCGAGGGAAAGAAACTGGTTGAACAAAAGGTTGATGAAGCGCAAGCAGATTATCTGACTAGCTGGGCTGTAGGACGATTATGGCGAGTAGAAAAGACGGGCCGTCGAAAATATTCGGTTAAAACTATGAGGGAAATGAACAAGGTTAAGAAGGCAACAAGACATTAGACCAGGGTAGACGAAACGAGCCCTCGAGATCCATTTCCTCACTTGATCAGCCTAGCAGAGCAAAAATGACCGGGACAAAGCAGCTCTTCGGGCTCAAAAGATAAGACACCGGCGACCTTAGGTCAGGGGAGACCCCGTTTGGCAGAGAAGAGATCAAAAAAGCTCATTTCTAAAGACACTGGTACCCGAAACACTTCTGGGAGCTCGTCACAAGAAAGAAAACCTGGAAAGCGAGCCAAAGAGACTAAACACAGTTCCTCTTCATCTTCATCCAGTAGCGACGCAGAGAAATCTGGCGACCGAAGCAATCTACATAGCCCAGCTCTCTCTTTGCGTCTTGCTTCTACACCACAGACCCCTCTCGCATTGTCACCAGGGGGCATCACGGGCGAGTGCTCCTGGCCAGAGGGAGGTAATACAAGCAGGCTCCATGAATGATAGACCCCTTGGGCATCCAAAAGTGATAGGTCCTCAGATTCCTAACAGCTTCAGCCCCCCGCGGCAACCACGCTACAATGGACGATGGGAAGAAAAGGAGCGAGAGGCACTTTTGAGATTTTGTCATGAAAGCGATAAATTGTGGTACATTGGCCATTCTGCATGGACTTGCCGAAAACTAGCAGACCGTGTTAACAATACCTGCGAAGTCCGCCCTGCCCTTAGCTGCGGAGAAGTCGAAGCAGAAATATTCAATAAGTTAACCATGTTTATTATGACCGTCTGGGTCCTCGACACCAGCTTCCCTTCTATAGAAACGATGATACGGAGACTCTGTTAGGCAAGCCAGGTTACCAGGTTTGGGAAAAGTACTCCCAACCGAAACCCAGGGTCAAGTTTCAAGAATTTGACCTTGAGACTGTTCGATACCCGTTGGAAGAACGGGAGATGACCCCAAAAGATGCTGCCAATGAAATGATGGATATCGCAGAATCTCGGGGCTGGCCTGTTGAAATGAGTCAAATGACTGGGCGAATAGTATACACACCTAGGGAGATCGATAATCTCAAGTCTATGGCAAAGAAGCGAAATCAAGCTCGTCCAGTACCCTCCTCCTCCGAGGACGAATACTCTAAGGATACATCACTTGAAGGTCCTCGCAGTTTTAGCCCTGTTTCACAAAAAGCAGAGCTTTTGAGATTGTGCAAAGCCACAGACAAAGACTGGTACATTGGAGCTACAGAGTCGAGGAAGACATATTGGGAGCTAGCCGAGGACATCAACGACTGGGCCAAGAAGAGTGGAGGAAATCCAACCTTCGGTTATATCGACATCGTCAACCAGATGAGAGAACACCCGGGATATTATGATAGAGTTCACAAAGCGTTACTAGTGGAAGGCACGGCATCCGACACTCCATTAACTTTAGGCAAGGTGCGTTATGAAGGCACGGATGGTGAGCTGTTTCTAGTGAGTAAGGGTACTCCGTGGAAAACATATGAAGTAAAAGCTCTGGAATTAATTTTCCAAAAGCACCGGGGCAAGGACACTGCTAGACATCCTCTATCCACAATGGCCGTCTCGATAATGCAAGGACTTCAAGAGAGTCGTGGCTGGCCAGGACAGAGGGCTTTTACACCGCTAAATGTTGAGAGAGCATCCATCAAGTACAATATTGATTGCAAGGATCTGTCTTAGGCCAAGGAATAGTACCTTTTAGTCGGTACCCGGGGAGGAACAAGTCGGGACAAGGCACGACTTCTCGTGTGGTATTCTAAGGAAAGAATATGGGGAAAGGATTTGTAAGAAGAAGAAAAGTGTTTGTAGTCAACCTCAAATAGCCAGAATTTATGCGAAGAGTATTATCAATTCCTGCAAATCATTCGGAGTTCCAAAGTTTTTTTTCGACGAAGTAGGCAGCGAAAATAGGTAAAAAATACAATCACCGCAACCTCACCCTCGATTCGATGGATGGATTGGAATCGCCTAGCTGACTCAGCAGGTCTAAGTCACGAGAAAACAGCAATTCGCACGCAATCGCCCCTGTCACACTAGTCCGTCCCACCAGCGAATCAGCATCCCCCTGTCCCAGCAGCTATTTCAGCACTCCCAGCACTTCTCTTTCCTCTGTCCCTCTTTTGATCTTCCTAATAATATATCCTCAAAAACACCTCGCCGATTCAGCTGCTGTTTGTGGAATTTTTATTCGTTTTTTTGTGCGTTTTTTCGAGAAGGTTTGGGGAGAGGAGGAGGATGTTCGGTGTGAGAGTGACACATGGTTTGGGGTGGGAACCAATGGGAGGGACTCGAGTGGGTTCCTGTCGCTCTCAGTGAGAGATTGGGTCTGGTGCAGAGTTTTGGCTGGTGGTGGGCGTACGGTGGGCGAGGAGGGCATGAGTGGCAGTGAAGAGATACTGTTCCGAATGAGGGCAGCGATGGCATGAGATATGGCAGGGTAGAGCAAGTGCTCAGCTCAGTCAGAGGGGACGAGAATAGGAATGGGAGGGATCTATCATCTATCAGTTTCACTTATTTTGGATGGAGTTCTTCCTATTTTCTCTCTGCCGGCAGCTTGTTGCTCCTCTTGTAGTGCAGTTATCTATTTCTCCACCTCTCTCTTTCTCTATTCCCGTCCAGACTCGGAATTTCCAGCCATCGTCTCATTTCCTCTTGTCTCATCAACAGACTCACTTTGATTTGAGTTTGAGTTTACTTTCTTCTCCCTCTCACTGCCTTTCTACTTTGCCCTGTGTCCAACATCTCACCAACATTGGGCAGACACGGCCAAGACTACCTAAGATAACGAAACCATACCGCCGTACATCGCCTCGTCTCACCCCACTATCGATCCCCTATCGCTGATCCGATGACCCCGCCAACCCTCGAATACCTGACCGCCATTGGCTCGAGAAGGCCTGAGAATCGCCGAACGAACGGCGGTGACCAGCTTGATGAGCAGATTTATCTCGGAGCCATCCATGCAGTGCATGTGAGTATCGATAATGGATAGGGATGGGAGGTTCGGAGGATGTAATTGGCTGCTTAGAGGGCTTGAGGGTAATGGGCGACACCAACGGGCGTCACGACGAGCGGATGCGACAAAAGAGGGGGACATTTCGAGAAGACGGAAGGATACACAATCCAGAATGGAGGAGGAGGAAGGAAATGCTGCGAATTCGAAAGAACGGCCATGGAAGAAATGAGGATATCAGATTGTTTGCATCGAGCGATATGTGCAGGCAGGGGATGAGAAGACAACGGAAAGACACATAAACATACACCTGGATGGTGCGAGTTCTTTCCAGGATGCATGTATGTGAGTCTTCTAGCGGGCTCGTGTGTGTCAATCAATCAAGCATCCTTGATAACACTGCATAAATCCATCCCAGCGAGGAGCGGTTTCGGGCGACGGAGCTAGTCTTACTTACGTGTCTTTCATACTTTCTCTGCATTTATGGTGGTGGCCCCGCCCCTTTCTCCAATTCAATCATTCCCGGTGTCTAGACCTGGTGGTCTTCAATTGCCTCTATTTCCCCCTGTTTCTCAATCTCATCACTCCCAGAAACGAAATATCAACATCTTTTGTCCTATCTGCAGTCCCACGACTGGATCTCCATCCAAGCTCGCGTCTTGTAAACCCAACAGTTCTTTCGGCTATCTTCGTCTCCTCTACTCATAGCAATGCCTCCCCTCAAACCCAAGACCCTCCTCTCCCTACGCTCCAAAATCACCCTCCAGACAGCACCCCACCTCACACCAATCCACCGCAGCTTGACAGTAACAGCGAAGAACAGCACTTCTATTGAGCCCAGAAAAACAACGTCACAATCGCAGTCAATCATAGGCCCTTTGATCCCCCCTAACACAAGTACAAGCACAAGTTCGTCCCCCTCTCCACAGTTCAACCCCCGCCTCAAGAATACGAACAGAGCCTCACACTGCATCTAGCACAACTGCCCACAACCACCACCCGTTCAACCCCTCACCCACCACACCGCATAACAACAACCACACCCTTTAACACTCTCCTCAACGCCCTAACCTCACACCTAACAACGACCAACCCACCGCACCTCCCCACCCTGCACGCCCTCCTGAGGAACTACACCTCCCGCCCCTCAGAATGGCTACAATACGCACACGCCGACCCGCGGAAACAATACACGCGCAACCTCGTGACCGAGGTCCCGGGGGTGTTTAATCTCCTGCTGCTAGTGTGGACGCCGGGCATGCGGAGTCCGGTGCATGACCATGCGGGCAGTCATTGTTTGATGAAGGTACTTGGGGGTGGGTTGAGGGAGGTGAGGTATGAGATGCCTGAGAGAGGATGTCGAGATGGTGGTGAGATGTTGGGGAGGGGAGAGGGAGGGTTGAGGGAGATAGGTAGCACGGAGTTTAGGGAGGGGAAGGTGGCGTATATTTCTGATCGGTTGGGGGTGCATGAGATTGTCAATCCGGATGCGGGGGAGTATGCGGTTTCGTTGCATCGTATGTATTCCGTTTACTTTCCCCCCTTTTTAGATAGTCTGACTACCCTTTTTGCCATTGGTCTTGATGTGTGATTGGGCTTGGGACTGATAGAAGATATAGTTTATACACCGCCAAACGCAGCTACGTACGGCTGTCATGTGTTTGATCCCGTGACTGGGGAATCAAAACATGTCATGCAGAGCGCGTATGATTCCGTGAGAGGGGTTGTGGGTGGGGCGTAGCTTGCTTGAATCGGTTGGCACTTGGGACTGGAGTAGGGAATTGGAGTTGGTAATCGAATTTAAACTTAGAATGTCAAGAGGCATTGTCCTGCAAGCGATGAGTTCGAAATAAAGAGGATGAGGGATGAATTAGTTTGGCGGAGCTTTGGATACCCGTCAGTGTTTCTTAACGATAATGAAATTCCACCGAGTATTTAACTAAAGACGTCAAGCGTTTCTTTAGTATTATTATGTGATACTGTGATCTTAGTCGAACTGTTCACCTCCGTGGTAGGCTGGGAAGCTCTCGGTGCTTTTAAGCGAGGGGCACCCACCATCGCACCTTCGGAGTCAACAAAGCTTCAATTCAGTTCACCTTCCCTTCCAACGCTCCTTCCCTTTCACGCCAACAGCGACCTCATACTAGCCAGATACCTAGCGTGATCTGTTTAGGCGACCACCTCCATCTAAGTTCTCGCCCTCGCTCTCTCTCGATTCCTCTATTCCTCATCATCACCTCAATTCTCCATCTTCCTCAATGCCTCCTCCAGCTACATAGCAACGAGCTTGAGCAGCATGCAGCACCGTCGACTACAGCAGCCCTTAAACAGCACAAAGATACCTAGGTAATCTGGTCTCACCACCATCATGTCAGGCACCTCACTCGTAAGTCCTGCTCGTCGCTTCAATCTTCCAACCAACCATTCTGCTCCTTTGTCGTGGCCGAGTCGCACCATCACTTTTGATTCAAACAACCGCCTTGACTAGCCACACTGAAGGACCTCATCCACACTGCTCTCCAGCAGAATCTCCCACAGGTCCCAGTACCAATACTGACTTCGGGTAGAACATGCCAGACAAAGATCCAGAATTTGGAGGTCTTCTCACTGACCAAGCTTCACCGGCCTCTCATCTTCGAGCTCTCCCAGTAACTCAGATCGCTTCCAGAAGGAATGAAGAAACCCGTGTTGTCCTGGACACCTCGGTACCCAAATCCCAGTCGGCTTCTGCCATCGAGAACACACAGGTCAAGAATAAGCCAACCCGCCGAGGCACAAAGACAAAATCAAAGAGCAAGGGCAAGCCATTTTCTCTTCGCAAGCAGAGCCAGAATTTCAACGCGGCAAATCGAACGGAAGAACAGATAGCAGTTCGAAAAATCCTTCGAGAGGACCCCGAGGATTCTGATGCGCTGGCTGTTTTTCAAGACTACAATCCCCAATACGAAGGCAAGACTATCGAAAAAGGCGCTGGAGTCTCAAGAAATATACCAGGCACAGTCAAGGTCGATTCTAAAGGCCGACAAGTCACTATACGTGCGGATGGCAGCAAGGTATGTCTTTATCTGACTGCGGTGTAGACTAGTCACTAATAACAGTTCTAGTCAATCAAGGTTCGCGGAAGACAGCTCATCAATCTCGATACCAAGGTCGCCGATTGTGGTAACAACTTCGGTCGAGACGTTTTCGAATTCGAGAATTGCGGCATGTATGCAACTTTGGCAGAACAGAGCAGGCCACTAGCAGTCCGCGACTTTGCTGAAGTAGCTTCGCTTCCAATCAATACGGCCTCGCAGACCATGTTATGCCTTTATAGTCACGCGTCAATGTGATGTTGCTTAAATCTTGGACCTAGTCATACATCTAAGTTGACACACTCATCACTACAACCAAAATTCTGTCTCATGGACGGAATGAGCGGAGGCACTTGCAGCCCCCGGCTCATGAGAATAGAATACTTCGTAATGGTAACGCCTTAATATTCAAGCAAGCTAATATGTATCTCATTTTACTATAAAAATGGAGGGAAAGCTTCGGAACGGAAAATGAGATTCAAAATTCTAGAGGGGGACCACCAGCTTCAATCGCAGCATGAAGTCTTCTCACTTGCAAATTCCTTGACTCCCACGGCTGCTACCTGATCAATAAATCTCAACTTTACAATATAGACACACTACAGTACGACGTTTCAAACCATACCTTACTTATCCATATCAGCCACGATAATCCGGAGAACAGCTGTGCGGTGATCACGCCGGCCAGCCTGATTGCACCAAGACCAACGGTTACTGTGGGACCATGATGATGTACTTTGCCATTCAGGACTCGACACTCGAGGCAATATGGGGATATGCGGGTAGGAATTCTCCCCTACGGAAGTCTAGATTTATGTTCTAGTTTGGAGTCTGGATGTTTCCTCTGTTTTCTTGTCCCTAGCTCACATCTCCCCCAAAACCCCTAGACTATTATACATTGTGTCAATATGGTTCTCTTGGATACAGAGAAGCATAAATACATGATTATCAATTTCCATTCAACGTTCGAATAAAACTTCCAATGGAACTCGTCGTTTCAGTGCAGCTCGGTAGAAGATCACCCGAAAGGGGGGTTTGAAGCGACGATGCCCAAATGTTACGTAATATAGTATACAGCTCGAGTATTAGGGGTTTGTTCTTGGCCCTTATGTTATGATATTAGGAGTTAACAATTTCCGGAATCTTGCTGGTTGGATTGTGGATGTGGCTCGCTGTCTTGGGACAGATCAATTCGCTTGCCAAGGCTCGTGACGACAACGACGCTCGACGTGTGGTTTCCGTGGTCTTTCTCTCCTCCCCTTTCATCCGTTTTCAGAACACGGCCCGACAGCAACAACAGGACTGTTTATTGATGATGCATTGATCTCCGATTCTACGCTCTACGGATAGAAGACCATCTTGAGAAACAGTGCCCGATCCATCAGTCCCTCCGAGCCACCCTCTTATACCCCGCGTTCAACAGCCCCGCGTCCTCCAGATGACCCTCACGATGGAGGTAGTAGAGGTGCCAGGAAACCAAAAGGTCGAGAAAGTGCTCAAAACACATTTCAACGAAGACTTCGCACGCGAAGCCGAAAGTTTGAAGCCAAAACTACACGAGTGGATCGACTATCCCTTGTCTGTAGTCAAATTCGAACCAGATGAGAGTACCTTCTTCAAATGCAAACCAGTACATGCGCATACGATCGAAGAGCTGCAGGAACTTTCATATGGCAAAGGAGATCAACTCATCCTGGATTTTGGCTCCCATAGAGTCGGATACATCTCTCTCCATCTCGGCGTTGATGGCGTGAATGTCGATGCTCCAACGAGACTGAGGCTTACATTTGGCGAGATTCCGTACGACGTTACCGAAGTGCTACATCCATGCAATACCTGGATATCGACTAGCTGGCTTCCCGATGAAGTGATAAATGTCGATTGGCTACCTACAGAAGTCGACATGCCACGACGATATTCATTCCGGTACTTGAAAATCGATGTCATCGATACCTCACCAAAATACAAAGTCCGCTTCTTGGATGTTAAAGTACGGGCAGTCAGTGCCGTCTCACCAGAAACCGCATTGGTATCAAAAACCACCGATATAACCGACGCAGAACTGGCCCTCATCGATCATATCAGTCAAGTCACGTTGAGGAATTGCATGCAGACCGTATTCGAAGATGGGCCACGTAGGGACAGAAGGCTCTGGCTCGGTGACCTTCGGCTTCAAGCTCTGACCAACTACTGTACTTTCAAAGACTACACTCTTGTGAAGAGGTGTTTGTACATGTTCGCTGCGTTACCTCGAAAGGATGGCAGTCTTCCCGCTTGTGTTTTCGAGAAACCGAAGCTCTCACCAGCTTCTGACTACATCGTTGACTACGATGCTCTCTTCGGACCTACAGTCTACGATTACACGTTAGCTTCTGGTGACCTCGAGACGGCTGTAGAATTGTGGCCAACTATACTCGGGAGCATGAAAGTAGCTCTCAGTCATCTCGATAAACACGGAAAATTCGACTCGAATGCTTCGGACGGTTGGAAGTTCTTGGATTGGTCTGATGGCCTGGATACCAACGCCGGAATGCATGGACTTGTCCTGTTCTGCTGCAAAGAAGTCAACAAACTGGCAGTGTTGATGTCTAAACCCCCACCGTTCTTGGAAATTGGCGATAAAATGGAGAAGGCTGCATCGTTATTTTATGATGAGGCCCAAGGAGTCTTCGTCAGTGGCCCAGATCATCAAGTGTCATGGATCAGCCAAGCTTGGATGGCTTTGGCGAAGGCAAAAGATACCGAGACTTGTCATCGAGCCATCACCACCGCTATGTCAGATAAGAAAGCCGTCAAGCCACTCACTCCATATGCGTATCATCATGTAGCCGAAGCACTTGCTCGTTCGGGCGGAGAGAAAGAATGTGTAGAGCTGTTGCGCGAATACTGGGGCGGGATGGCGAAGGCGGGGGCAGACACATTCTGGGAGTGCTTCGATGCCGAAGATTCACGAAGAAGTCCGTACGGAGATTGTCATAACAACAGTTACTGCCATGCATGGTCTTGCACGCCTAGTTATTTGTTGAGGGTTGTCTTGAAAGATTATCTGACGGGAATCTAGGGCTCAATAAACAACTCAGTCGGCGTATGCAAAATGAACTTCGACTTGAAATCTCGATCTCCTGCACTATTGCACTTGGCGTTCATTTCGATTGCGCAATTGTGAAATTCCATTCTTCTGCTTCAAATGTTCTGTATCTCTTATCATACTTTGGACAAGCCCTACTTTCTTTTCTTTATCTTGGCGTCTAAAACTTGGAGGGGTAGCAAGATGTACGAATGGGGAAGGTGGGTTGCCAACTACCCCCAGACTTCAAGCCCACGACACCGCACTAGATGGGAAACCGGCAGACGGAATAAGATAACGGAATGGCGCAAGACAAGCATTGTCAAGCTTTCGCCGAGACGAGAAGGAGGCGTGGTCAGGGTCATCCGCAGATGAACCCGGAGCACTAATTCCACTCCTGGTATCAACACCGAGAAATACACCACATGTGCACTCGTTTTTGTCAATAGTCGTCGGCAGTGGTCAAGCGAGGGACCACTCACGTCCTCAGAAATTGTCGTTAGCACCCTTCCGCCTAAACAACGATGATCGTTTCTGAAAAGCGCATCTCTGATCCGTTGCGATAAGATGTGCGTCTTGGGAACTTCCGTTTATGGGATTTCTTCCTCGAGTCTGAAGTCTAGGGTGGACTATTCTTCGGCTACGCTTTACATGTTCGTTTAAAAATCTGTGTGCATCTCGGATAGATGAGCAGGGAGCATACACGCACTGGATTACAGACCCACCAATCGCAGCTGTTGTCAAGAAATCAATGAGACTCAAACCCAAGACGACAATACCCCACTGCGAACGGAGCTTCAGACTAAGACAACAAGGTCTGCATGCGCAGGGGTAGTGGCATTCGAAGAAGCTTGTTCTTAAGCTTTGTGTCGGATACATATTCAGAATGCGGAAGGTGTACATGTTGTCTATCCATGCAACTCTATCCCATATATACTGGAGATTCTCTATCCAAGCTTCGGGACCATACAGGTTCCTGTAATACATCTTGTTGACGCTACGAGCCACCGCGCCTCCGTCCAACCAGACTGTATACAGAAGGTAGAAAGATATCAAGAGTTAGAGTTCCCGGAATCGAGTTCTATGATACGCCAGCACTTATAAATTGATGCGATGAAGTACGCGTCCATTTACACACATGCTTCATTCGTCGACACTCCGGCAAGCGTCGGCATGCAATGCCAGAATTATCACTATTCAGGAAGGTAGATGATATCATTTCGTTTCTGTGTTCATGATGTTCACTCCCGAGATGTGTATAAAGGAGTTGCCAAGGCTCATCTCCTCATTCTTTCTTCACCCTCTCCAGCGAAGATCACTCAACACCTTCTATCTACCGCTCTTCCAAGAATCTTAGTTCTTTTCATCATGAAGCTTTCAACCCTCTCATCTCTGTTTCTTGCAGGCAGCGCCATTGCTGCTCCAGGCACAGCCCTCCGTCGGTCTCGTGCTCAAGCTCGCAAGAGCAACCCCATCAACAGGATCAACAAGCCCGAGTTGACCAACATCACCGAAGTCTCCTACAGCTCGAATTGGGCTGGAGCTGTACTCATCGGAACTGGCTACACCAGTGTCACCGGGACGTTTACTGTGCCAAGCCCTACCACCGCTGGTTCTGGTGTACGTGACATTCCTTCTTTTCTCTCTTGACTTTCATATTCTCCGTAAACATCTTGCAACTCATGCTTTCTGAGTATCTAATTTTAGGAATATACGCTGACCATACCTGCAGTCCGCTTGGGTTGGTATCGATGGAGATACCTGTGGTACCGCCATCTTGCAAACCGGTGTTGACTGGACCCGATCCGGCTCCAAGATCACTTACGATGCATGGTACGAATGGTACCCCGACTACGCATACGACTTCTCCGGCATCACCATTGCTGCTGGAGACGTGATTACCGTCACCGTAACCGCAACTAGCAAGACAGCGGGCACAGCCATCGTCAAGAACGTCACCACGGGTCCGTACCACTTATTCCCCTCCCCATTCTTCCATCCCGGATTCCAACTAACACCCACCCAGGAAAATCCGTAACCCACACCTTCTCCAACGAAGCCAGTCTCGGCTCTCTCTGCGAGTACAACGCCGAGTGGATCGTCGAGGACTTCGAGTCCGGCGGTTCCCTGGTCTCGTTCGCTAATTTCGGCACAGTTGCTTTCACTGGTGCTTCGGCGGTCAAGAGTGGTACTACTGTTGGTGTTACTGGTGCTAGTATTATTGATATTGAGCAGGGCAGCACGATCTTGACTGATTGCTCTTTGGTTGGTACGAGTGGTGTCACTTGCAAGTACGTCTAAGCGAGAGCTGTTTGAAAGCGGTGGTTGTGGAGGGGTGGGTTTGGGGCCACTGGAGTGGTGTGGAAATTGAATGGTTTTTGTGTAAAGACGGTGTGTGATGGATGCTTGTGATGTGAGGAAGTATGTTGGGATCGTTGTCAGCAGTGACATAGCTTGCCAATGAATGTGATCCCAGTGTTATTTAAAAAAAGCTTCACATTTCTCTACACAAATTTCTATTGATTTGAAGCAGAATCCAGGACCGTTTCTTGGCCCACTTGGCTACTAAGAATGGGTGGATTATCCGAAGGAAGCATCAAGGCTAATCAGGCTGAATGGCTTCAGTGCAATGGTTGTGTCCCATTTTCCATCATGGCATTGCAAGGCAAGATTTCTCGGTCTCTGGTATGTGTACTAGCTTTCCTACTGCGGTCTCGTTCACTGTCTCAATTTGGGTTGTTTCGGCATTCCATCTCGGAATCAATAATAACAGTCATTCGGCTAATGTTCGGGTAGGTCGCCCTTTCAAACACGGTTCGTCAACTGCCGCCTGCATCATAATTATTCCAGTCTTTCAGTCCTGTGAGTATTCTCCAACTTCATCAAGTCTTTCCAGTCGTATTCAAAATCAAGGCAAGGTATCACTACAACAACCTGATCATACCACTTTAGCTTCGAAGTCCTGTTGATTCGTCCACCAAAATGGAGTCCAGTCAAAATACCTTCGAATACTCCTCGCTCGATGCTGCAAAGTCCGAGATCAGACTCCTCAGACTGCAGCCAGCTTCAACTTACGACGACGAGGTTTATTGCGAACTATTTCACGCCTCACTCGATGATGAGCCAGTTCTCCCCTACGAGACCGTCTCTTACACTTGGGGGAAATCGGATGCCACGAGACCGTCATATATCTATCTGCACGGCCAACCATTCAACGTCACCCCCAACCTCAAAGATGCTCTTCAATGCCTGCGCTTGACGGATAAATCAAGAGTCATATGGATAGATGCTATCTGTATTAACCAGCAAAGCTTGGCCGATAGAGCTTCGCAAGTCGCTTTGATGCACCTCATCTACCGCCAAACAAGTGGTGGTCTATTCTGGCTCGGGAAAGTAGCGAACATGCCAGAACCTGCCTTTCAATTCCTCAAATCCATCGAGAATAACGCCGAGTGCTCCACGATCCCTGAGTTTACAAAGCTTGTGCTAGACAAATTAGCTCAATTGGAAAGCGCCGAATGGCCCATCGTCGTGGGACCAATATCTCGATTCCTTCGTGAGCCCCCAGCGTGGGGACGAGTATGGATACTCCAGGAATTCTGCCTCCCAACCGAAGTTCAAATACATTTCGGAACTGAGGGCAAGACTCTCGACTGGTGGCCACTTGCCGTAGTCTGGTTCTCATGTACGCGCCTTTTCGGGCAATTTCCAGCCGAATCCGAGGAAACGAAAGTCCTCGAAGAACTTCAGTACAATTGCTTAGCACGCTCGATGCTATCGACTCGGATCCTGATGCTCAGTAGCAGTCGTAACCCTCTGCCATTGAAGGATATCATTATGGTGTTGGGTTTGCTTGACGCTACGGAGCCGCGAGACTTTCTTTACAGCATCCTGGGACTTATTGAGTTCGGGAGCGGTGTTTTTCCAGACTACGAAATTTCTCAAGGGCAGGCTTTATGTCTCTCGGTGGGAAAGATCCTTGCAGAGTCTGGTAGTGTTGGACTGTTGGAATTGTCAGGGTTTTACTCTCGACGACCGTCTCATAAGGGATTACGACTTAGAGTCAATAGCCTGCCCAGTTGGATGCCAGATATGGTCACTGTGCGGAAAATGAAGACGGGGGACGGTTACTATAGTGCAGGAACCTCAGTGACAGGGCTCCCCGATGTAGCACCCATAGTCTACGATCCCACAAACCCGTCTGAACTGGGAGTACATGGCGCGATAGTGGACACGGTCGAGTCGATAAGCCCATGGACGAATGCGCTTCCACTTGAACATGAATCACCTGGCGAGATATATCCCCGCAACTTCCTCTCATGTTTACCAGAAGACCACAGCTCAAATTACTTCGACGGTACTTCAAAATTCCAAGCATATTGGAGGACGTTGATGTTCGACGAAAACTCAGGGGAGAATCGAAGACTCGCTGAAGAAGACCTTGATACCTACGAGCGCTTCTTCGCCAATTTTCTGGGATTGGAGAAGCCTGGACAAAGCGAAAGAGAGGTAGAGGACAACGAAGAATTGCAAAGAAACTTTCTTGAAGCATTTGGGAATGGTGAATTGTACTTCTCTTTCGCTGCTACGAGCAAGGGCTATTTTGCTATGGTGCCAGATGGCACTGAAGTCGGGGATGGTCTAGCTGTATTTCACGGGGGAGAGGTGCCTTTCGTTCTCAGACAGTTGGCTGTTGATTCTGACAAAATTGAGACGCCGAAGAGGAAGCTCTGTGAGCTCATTGGTCCCGCATACGTACATGGCTTGATGGACGGGCTGGCCATGAAGTGGCTCAAGGGGGGGAAACCCGAGGAGAATATGTTGACACTCGTCTAAGACGCTGTCAAATTGCCATAGGCTACAAGACAGTACAACGCTCGTAGCAGCGATGTTCATCGGACGTTTTTTTTTGCACTGAATAAGGTACACGTCGAATTATGAATGATTCAACATCAACAAAGCACATTGAGTTGAGTTCGATGTCCTCTAATTTAAGCGAGCATCCTGATGAGATAGATAGATGGTCAGCGAGCTACGCTCGCCCGCAACCCTTACCCGGCTCAGGAGAACTATGCTCTAATAATAGAGTACGTTAGATTACAATAACATCATTTTC
Source organism: Cadophora sp. M221 (assembly GCA_017366145.1). Classification (NCBI taxonomy): domain Eukaryota; kingdom Fungi; phylum Ascomycota; class Leotiomycetes; order Helotiales; family Ploettnerulaceae; genus Cadophora; species Cadophora sp. M221. The sequence goes on along the minus strand of JAFJYG010000201.1, from coordinate 44,349 downwards.
TCTCCCTTGTTCACTCATCGCTTCTCAGATATACCGACATAATATGTTTGCGGCTCGCTAGAGGCTACCACTTTTGGACCTTTCCAGGCTCAAGAGCGTTTTGATCCTGGATTTAAGGTCCTATCTAGGCTTTTGTAACTGATAATCTGATCATGTGTATTTGGCTGCTGCCAGATTTTATCCATCGGTGTGCGCTTTTTGGTTTCAAAATAGCTTGCTTGAAAATGGAAGTTCAAAGTCTGGATTTAACAGCTCTTTCAGAACTCCTGAAAGAAGTATTTTCCGAATCTCATAGCGCTTACAAAATCTGTGCTAGCCAAGGGTACAAGCCTGACAGGGAGGGCTAACTTACTGGAATGGGACGGTGAGGGGGACAGGGATATTTTTACCATTTGACTTGCCTGGATTTCTTTCAGGCCTAGTTTGCGGCGCAGTCTGGCTTCTCGGCTGCTACGGGCGTTTTCAACCTCAATACATGTAAAGTACTTTGCATCCTTTCATGATTCTACGGATAACTAGATCGTTATTAATTTCATCTTCATATCCAAGATGTTGTTAAGGGCAGCACTGGCCCTTAACGCGCTGAACTGTGCAGTCGCTGCCCAGAGTAACGCTCTCGAGTTCACCGTCGACGTTACAAACCCTGCACCCGTTCCTGGAAACCCTTTCACGTTCACATGGAGAGGAGGTCAACCATCGGAGCCGGTTTACATAGTGCGAAATTATTACTTTGGCAACACTCCAAACCAAGATATCATATACAGCACCCAAAACATTTTGTGTAAGTCATGTCCCATTTAATTCACCCACAGTCCCTTCCACAGCCGCTGACAGCTTCCAGCGAACGCTCCAAACAACGGTTCTTGGACTTACAATGTGCCTCTTGACATTTTTGCTGGTCGCTACTCGTTCAGCATTGGAATTAATCCCTTTCTACTCTCAGACCAAACCGGGATTTCACCATCTCTCCGTCTCAGACCTCGAAAGTGACAGATACCCCACCCACTGCAACAACCAATACGGCGTATCAATCCTATCGTGGCTGTGGCCTGGTCCCTTTGCCAGACTATACATTCACAGGCTATCAAGCTCCGTGTACTGTCACCTCTTCTGGTCACACGAGGACCATATATCCCATTGTTCCAGAAGGGCTTAGCGCCTCCTTCTACGGCTCCTCGTATCTCGTATCGGCGCCATCCATTACCAGTCGAAGTTCACCAGCCAGATCTTCCTTCCTACCTTCCATCGACACAGCCTTTGCTACGGACGCATATGCACAAGCTCTACAATGCCCCTCTCCAGTGACACCCAGCACAACGAAACTCACCGCTAGCGGAATAACTACTATCATCACCGTCGTGGGTTGCCCGCCAACAAGAAATGCAAACACCGAAAGCGGTGGTGCATGTCACACTAGCGGCTATTCGACCTTCTCACTCAGTGGGACGACAAGTGTTTGTTGCCCAGGTGGATGGGCAACGACCCCGCTAAACTCGGAACTATTTTGTTTCACTTCGATGGCTCAAGTTGCGAAAAGAGCCGAGTTGATTAAGAGACAAGCGTCAACTCAGACGCTGGTGGCGAGTCCCAATCCTTTGGTCGTTATTTCTGGTTTGGTGTTTACCAGCGCTGGAATTGTCCCTGCCGAAGTCACAGGGTTGGGGAGTACTTCAAGCTCGAGTGGAACTCTTGCGACAACTGGTATGCCTACTGCTACTGGGTCAGCTGCTAGCACATTGACGATGGGAAGCGGTGGCACTGCTTTAAGTCCAAACGCCTGGACTTTGACAATATTTGTCGTCTTGGTGGGATATTGGGTTGTTCGTTGAATTGGGCCTGGCCAAATTAAGGAGCGCTGAGTGACTTGGATCTCTCACCGTGGGAGACGAGTGAGTAGAGACTATGCGATGACAATCCATCTTCAATCCACCGTTACAGATCTTGAACCGCATCGGTTGTTTATCGACATCTGTACTGTTTTTGTGGAGCATCTAAACATGTTGTTCTTCTATCCTAATGCACCTCTTTCTGAAGCCCAAGGGGCCAATTCGTTAATTTTCCCATCCTTGATTCTCAGCTTCACTTCAACATATCAAGCCGCAGCACAATGTCAAAGACTTCTAAAGATTTTGCAAACGAAAACCTAGTAAGCGAGCTTTAGGAAAGTATCCCTTTCTCATTTCTTTGCCACTGGGTGCCCAAACAGTAAGACCTTTCAGCATATCCAGCTCAGATTGACTCGCCTCTTAATAAGTATACGTTGACACAATACCCCACCTCGCTTTTCTGAGAACATGACCGAATGAGGCCGATGCCAATAGACGGCAGCATTTAGATAACAGGCTAAACCCATTCTATTTTATGTAACCATAAGAGTTTCCATAACCTCGGCGATGTTCCCCGCACTGGTTCAAGAGTTTTCCACATAGCCGCTACGCTAACCAGCTCCAAACTGAAGGGTTACTGATTACTCAACAACGTCCCCAACCTCACCTGCCACCAATCCAATCTCACGTTGTCATACTTCAACAACCTCATAAGCACATAACTAGCAAGAAAAACTCATTGGGCAAATGCATTAAATCCGATCTGCGGTCAGCATCTCACACAGGATCAGCACGGCAACTTGATCAGTAAACAACACCTCAACCCCGCTCTAGACTTCAACAAAATCATCTAGATATAAAGCATTAGAACAACTGCAGTTCTCATCCACAGCTGCAGCTCGTTTTTATTTTATCAGCAAAACCTGTCTCCAACTCAACATGCCGATCCTCAAATTCTACACCAGTCCGGGCCAGCTCACAGACGAGGAGAAGCAAGAACTTGCTACTACTTTGACAGCTGGATATAGCAAGATGATGCCCGCTTTCTTCGTCAACATCATGTTTCACGAGGTAAACAGTATTCATTCAACTTCACGTGTCCCTCTATCCTTCTTTCGTCTTGACATTCCTTTCCGCCTTATCGCCCCATTTCCTGCTCTCCCATCACCAAACACCAAGCTGACGACGCCGGCAAAATAGCTTCCGCATGGATCATTTTTCATGGCAGGCAAGCCAACTAACGGGAAGTTCGTGAGATTCACAGCCGAGCACATAGCCATGAATTTCAAAGAAGATTTTGAGCGGGCAAACCGGTACTTGGATTGGGTGGGGAAAATATTCAAGGAAAGATTTGAGCCTAGAGGTTGGACGTGAGTTGTTTGAGTCGCTGGGGGAGTTTGTGGGGTTGTTTTTGGCTGACGGTTCACCTAGATGGGAGTTCAGTGTCACGGAGAGCAGGAGAGAGCTTTGGCGAATTCAAAGTTTGGTTCCGCCGCTTGTGGGAAGTGAGGCTATGAAATTGTGGATGGAGACTGGGAAAGCTGTTCCTTTGGAGAGTGGGAAGTTGTGACTAGGTTGGGGTCATGATTTACTTTATAGAAGTGGCTAGCAGTATGCGAAATAATGCTGAGTTTAAAACGAGTCGATGGTAACCTTGATGTATGATCTCGGTGATAAATATTGGTCTCAAAGGGACTATCATATGATTAAGATGTCTTCTGATATATCTTGACGACATGAGTATGCAAGTAATAAATTTCATTTATATTTCCCTACTCTTAATCAAGAGCCTCTTTCGAAAGTCTTCATTCATGTCGTTTTTGATATTGCCAACAGTGAAGTGTAAATTGGAGTTCCCAGACCAGTGGCTGGGTCCCATCCCTGCAATATATTAGCACCTCTTCAGCATTGGGACGCTCTCAAACTTACCGTAACTGCTGAAAACCCAGCACCACTGATCACTCCACTGCACCCAGTATTCTTTCCCGTCTTGATATCCGTCAAGCCAGATGTGGCATTGTTGTATAACCAGGGATTCAAGAAGCCAAGAGGCTTCTTACCGGCCAAAAGCCGATCACTGTTCAGTAGCTGTATTATGCTTGCGAATGTGGGACAGGCACAGCTCGTGCCACTAACCGACTGGGCGGACCCAGATGCAACAATGACGAAGTTAGTTGATTGGGCTGCGATGTCAGGATAAGCCCGGCCTGACTTGTTGAAGTAGGCGTTGACAGCAGTGTGAGTGGTATCAGTCGTGAGCCAGTTGTTGACAGCGGCTGTTTGGTAGCTTGGCTGCCCGAATCGGCTGGAGAATCCACCTCCAGATCCGGACCATGCTCCTTCGGGGCTGTTACCGGTGGTACCTCCTACGGTGGTTACCCATGGGCAGGATGCTGGGAAGGAGGTTGTGAAAGTCTTGGTTGTGCCGCTTTTGCAAGTGGTTCCCACGCCAGAATCACCAGATGCAACCAAAACAGAGACACCGCGGGCACCAAGCTGAGCAAACAGGTTGCAGACATTTGTGGCATAAGCCAAAGGGACTGTATCTTCATCGTCTCCGTAGGATATTGAGATGGTGTTTGGAAGTGCTGAGTCGCTGAGCGCGAGGAGATAGTTCAAGAATTCGAGGTATGGCTCATTGGTGTTTGTTCCCGTGCCCAACCAGGGTGGTGAGCCTCCAACGCTGTAGTAGACGTTTGGGATAGCCTCAGTGATAGCGCGGGCATATTGGACATCAAGATTGGCCTCAATTCCCGGAGCTCCGGTCTGAGGGCAGGTTCCGCCGTTGATCAATGTGCAAGTGAACGATTGAGCGGCATTGCCTTGAGTCGCGTAGCTCTTCATGAATGTGGTCAGGTCGGTCTTGATTGGCCATTGCTTCAAAAATCCGGCGATTCCCATCAAGCCGTTACTGTAAGAAGTAGCAGAAGCATAACTGTAAAGGTTGGAGAGACACTTGGGGGTGATTGTACTCCCAGTGCAACCCGTCACAGCTTGAACGGCCTGCTCGCTTTGCATAGCTTCGGCTTTGAATGTGGCTGCGTTCAATGCGTGATGTTCGGAGATGGTAGATCGCATTGCTCTGAGGCCAAAGAAAGTTGTTGGCTGAACCATATCAACGTGACCATTAAAAATATCTGGTAGGCTGTATTCCAAGGTCCGGACCGCGCTCTCTCCAGTCTCTTTTTGTACTGGAATTATTTCAGCACATGACTGAGGAGGGAGCTGGAATTTTTTTACTTACTGAATGGCATGTATTTTGCTTTCAAAAGCTTCTCAATCTGCACAACACTGGCATCGACAATGATCGTATCTGATCTTCCGGATAAAACAGCATGATTGCTTAATCCCTCGGTCTCCAACCAATCCATGACGAGCTTGCTTGAGTCACTTTTCGGGGCAATCATGTCATCGATCACTTTTTGGGACAGATGACTGCCGTAAAGCTGATCCCCAGGAGTGGCAATCTATGAAAATTAGATTTTGAATGGTTTCTGATGAATTGTGGCTACTTACCTTCATTGCTAAGTCGTGAAACTTGTCCATAGCTTGGTGTACAAGATGGATCTGTAGCTTCACCATGTGCGCATCCTTGTCGAGTTTCGCTCCATCGTCTCTGGTCCATCCTGGAGGAGGACCAGAAATTAATTCGACGACGCTCGATTTGAAGTCATTGCCTCGTGTAGAGCCTTCGGCTGTTGGTGACGATACTACCGAGGTGGTGAGGCCAACGAAGAGGAGTTTGGAGAAACGCATGATGGATGATGGACTTGGGGGTAAGTTTGAGAAAGAAAGATGGATGAGCAGCATTTAATGGGTACATGGCTACTTATGTTGGTGGGTGAGTAGTTAGTGCAAATGCCAATGGAGCCGGCAATCCTCATCACACTTCGGTGCAGGGCTAGTTGATCCACGAAGAAGGCGTTGTCAAGCTTTCAAGCTGCCTCTTGTGGAATACTTTTTCGAAACTTGGCCAGGCTTAATTACATTAAGCTTATCTCGGCTCGAATCAAGGCGAGAGAAGCCGATCTGATGTCGGCATTGGTAGATAATCGTGCGATCTGCGTAGATACTAAGTTTGAGATGGGCTCAATTAGGCAAGTCGTTTAGCCTGCATCACCACACATGCGAGTCACGATGCCTCCTTCCGCTTTCCGCCCTGTCTGTCCGGCAGTGGCTTTTGTGAGCACCTACTCTATTTAGATTGGGCACGAATCCAAGCTGAAAATTGTTTGGGCTACAGTAGCATTCGTGCGTGCGATAACTTGTAGATGATGATAAGCTACTTCGGTCAGATTGCTGGATAGGAAAACTCAGCCGGAATTAGGCGAGAGTGGGGCCATTTTCAGGGGCTCGCTTGAAGGCTTCAATAGCCGAACCCTCCTAACAGAAACTGGACAGCAATACAACACTCCAGGCTGGTTTTGCGAGACTTAAATTCAAGACATCAAATCGTCAATGAAATAGATACGATATTTCTATATCTGCTTTATTGGCCTGTGAGTCTATTTTCTTCCGATTCGCTAAATGAACAACTCCAGCTCCTCATCCTCATTTGTCGGTGCGGGGTAATTTGACCCTGCCATCACAACAATTAGAAACGCATCAAGGGGACTTTGTTTCCACCTTTTGAAGTCGTTGTTATATTATCATTTGCAAGCATTCGCAATCTAAAGTCTAGTAAAAGAACAATGTCCAGGCAATATTTTTGAAGTTCAATTTGCGACAGCTTTGGGAATCTAGTGGAAGTCGAGGCAGATCACATCAAACCGAGTCATAAGCCTTGTTCCTCAGGGGCCTTCCCGATAATAGAACTCATTTACCATCGCCCATGAAACGACACAATAGAAAGAGTTGCAGAGATGCCCATCATTAACCATACCATATCTGGATTGCCTGCTGTTAAACGCTACCATAGACTAGGAGACTCCGGATCTCGACTCCACCAAAGCCCCGTCTATACAGCATTTCTCGGCCACGATGAATAGGAAACTCAGCAACTACCATGACACAGATATCTTCGGTCTTCACACAAGCTTTCTTCAACAACTCCAACACAGCAACAAGCGTCTTCCCCGTCGCGAGAACGTCATCCACAACTACAACCAAGGAACCTTGAGGAACAACGTCTCGGCCCATCTCAATTCTTCCTTCTCTCATATCCTTACAATCGAGAGAAGAAATGTGCGATGGATATTTGGTGACAGAGATAGTTGGCTGTGGAAGTTTACCGGCTTTTCGGATCAGGGCAAGGGGTTTGTTAACTTGCGCAGCCAATGTTGAGGCAAAAATAAATCCGCCTGCCTCACAGCAAACTATCTTGTCTACACTTTCCCACTCGCGGGAAAAATGGGCTCGGAGAAGAGAAGTGCACAAAGAGAGTCCACCTGGCTGTTGGCAAATATCAAGTACGTGACGAAACTGGACGCCTGGACTTGGGAAATCGGGCGTGGATTGCACCATGTCTGATAGTTGTTCGATATCATCGTAGATCCAAGGAAGGAGATGCTTTTGGGCAAATGCTTTCGGAGCTTCGTTTCCAGTTGTATCGTTGTCGAAAACGAGACTGGGTCGGTATTCTAGAACTTGCAGGTTAGATGGCTTATCACCACTGCCTTTCTGATCCTCAGAATTTACATTGCCCTCACTTGCCCCTCGTCGAATCTGAGTCTCCCTACTGGCTTGCACGCGGACCTCGAATATCCTAGCATCTGGTACCAAATGAGACAAGACAGAAATCGGTGCCTCATCTCTCATCCCGGTGACGAGAAGGACGTACACATCGGCATTTCCATACACAACATTCATGAAGTGGTCCTCCAGCAGGCAAGGTCGTTGCTTTACTTGATTCATGAAGAATGCAGTCAAAGCTGGTCGATGCTTCTCCTTGTACGTACGATCACCAAGTATGCGGATGAAATCAGCGCCGGTTGCTCTGGCATATTCTTGCTTTGCTACGTCGCTGATACTGACTACGCGTGCCGTGATGGCTCCTCGAGCGAATGTGGTGAATGCCGAAACCCAGATTTTGGCACAATGGTCTTTGCCAGCGCAGCTTTCACCCGTAACAAGAATGGTAAGCCTCGGTACCATGGGTGTTTTCGGAAGCGGGCAAGCATATGCCAGGACGTTATAAGGATCCCATGTATGCTTCAAACGAGCCAGGCGGGCCCTATTTGGCCCAAAGACCATGGCTGCCAGAGAAACATCCCGAGGATCAGGCCCGAGATCGGCACCATAAACTCCTTGGCAGAGCGGCAAAACCTCTTTGACGACATCGTAGACCCATTGAATGGAAGATCTAGCATTGGCAGTCCCATCTTCGTCTCTTGGCCAGACCCCTGTCACCACACAGGCAAAGTCCCAGTCTCTACAGCCAAACGCAGCAGCATCTGCTGGTACATCACCAATTGCACCACCCCCATGAAGAAGATGAAGATAGCACTGTGGGCTAGGACGCTTCTTGAAGGCGGTTACCAAGGCATTGGCAATATCGGCGTCTCCTATCCGCTTCAATAGTAAACATCGCTTAAATGAGGAGGTCTTCCCACCACCATGTCCACCATGCATGCCAGACATATACATCTCACAGTCGAACAACCCAACCCCATCAGCCACTTTGACGCTCGCCCCTGGTCCGAAAATTGTACCTGTAAGAGCAGATGCAGGATTTGCCAGGCAAGATTCAAAAACGGTCACACCAAGACGTAGTTGGTCGGCATCCGAATACAGATATGCGTCCGCTGAACAATTCTTAGGCAGATTCCTAGCAAGAAGTGCATCAAAATTGCCGAGCCTTGATTCTGCTTGGGCATTGTCCTGGAGTGGAATGATCCAGTTTCGAATGGAATAGGTTCGGGAAGGATAAGCTTTGAGCGTAACGCTGATGACGATACCGAAGTTGGTCCCAGCACCTTTCAACGCCCATAGCAGATTTTCTTCGCTCTCAGGGCAAATGGCTCCCGCGGGTTGGTGTTGACTTGGCACCATTCCAACGCAAAGGATCTGGCCGGAAGAGACACTGACCAACACAGCACCAACTATGGAGTCGCAAGCAAGCCCGTGCAGTCTAGCGAGATGTCCAATCCCTCCCTGTAGCCACAATCCGGCTCCAACAGATGGACATGCTCCCAGTGGAACTGTTAAGCCTGTCTCCATGGTTTTTCCGATGACATCGCCCGTCTTGCAGCCAGACTCAACGACGACTAAAGCTCTGGACTCGCAATCGACATCAGTTCCCTTGTCAACCCTGAAAATCGAGACTTTGTCGAATGCGCTCATGTCAACAGAGACAACGTTAGTCAAAACGGAATGTCCACTGTGGCCTCCACCGAGGACAGCCAGACCAACTTTATGCTTGAGAGCCCATTGAACGCAGGCCTGAACTTGTGAGATATCCGTGGGTCGAACAACGCATGCAGGGCGATGCAAGCGAGCTTCCCTGTTCTTTATGGACAGCTCGCCCTGCAGCAATGGTACTTGGGCCATGAGTTCTGGCAGCGCCGTTGCATGTTGGGTGAAAGCCATCATTATCTCAGGGGAGCTAAATGACAGATACCCTGGGTGAGAGTCATCCCGAAGGCCCAGGGAACGACACACTTTACGCCATTCCAGTCGGAGAGCCCTATCCTCGTCTGCATTTTTTACCACGAATCCTGCGACGAAAGAAGCAAAATCATCCAAATTATCGTCATCATTCGCCACATTAGTAATTCCAGTGGGCAATGAAGCCGTCCTGTGGCACACCAATCCATTGAGGTCCAGGCTCCCGTCTCGATGAAAGACGACAACCATTCCGCAATCCTGCTGCTTAGCCAGCATTCCCAGCGACTTTTCAATGACCTCGCGTTTGCGTTTCATGCCATACATGCTATGGCAGAAGAGAACGACATCAAACTTCCCATCCTCATCATTAGCCCGGCTCTCAGTATTGCTCTCCACCTCAAACGGAATTCGATGGATCTGAACTGGCGTATGAAGGCCTGGGAAAACGAACTCTTTTCCCGCGGTAGGAGCAAGCGATTCTTCCAAGCTTGAAGCAAACGGACCATTCGGCTCGTATGCGACGTACTCCGTGATCTTGCTTCTCATGTCACCAGGAAGGTAGCCCACAACGCTCGTCGGACCCGGTCCGATTTCCAGGATCGAGATCTGAGCACGCAAGTTGAAAAGCGGAGTTAGCAGCTCGGTCAGTTGTGGGACGATGAAGATCTCATATGCTGTTGATCCTTGCTTCAAGGAAGCAACCCCTGTGCTGTACTGCGAATCAGATAGAGGCTGCTTCGAGATTGTTGTCATAGCCTTGGCCGTTCGCCGAAGCACCTGCTTCAGTAAGTCGAGAGTAGCCATGTGGGATTAGGATTGAGAAAGCTCTCCGGGGTGTGAAGTTCTGTTTTACTTGGGAGATATGGCTCCCAATATATGGATTGGTTTGTACGTTTGTGCGTTTGTTCGTTTGGTTGATTGTTTGAGTCACTGAAAGGCTCACACGTTTCACTCGTCAGGTGAGAATGCAGCTGTCCGAATCCATGTTGCAATCAGCCGGTGATGGTTACACGAGGCTGAAATAGTTACCCCGCTAAAAAGGAATCCTGATGTTGTGTACATTTGCATATTGATCTGTTATATTCTTTTATCTCTCACTATTTGACTGGATTTTGTTTACCATCTACCAAAGGTCCAATGGATCTGCTGGTTTCAGGGGACTCTGACAGATTCCTTGGAGTAAATCGATCCAAATCCTTGTTCAGACAACATCTGAGAGTAAATGAGATCTACCAAATAGAATTCATTTGACTATGTATTATTCGGCTACATACAATCTGGTTAATGTGGTAAGTTTGAGTTATTTGCTAAGGAGACCGGTATCATCCTATTTTAGATGCCCTAAACCTCAGACGTAAGGGATCCTTGACAGTAAACGAATATTGGCAAACATTGAGGAGACTGTGAAACAGGACAGAGATTTCCGAAACGACAAAGCTTTAAAACCGAAGCAAACAGGCAGATCGACAAGCTCCAACCAACTAAGACACCTAGCCTACACCACAGTGTACTCGGTTGTCCTCACAATACCATTTGCTCCTTGAATAGGCAAAATATTCTCCTGGGATCCTTGGCCTCCTCTAGAAGTTATTGAGTGTTTCTTGTCCCTCGTCGTGACGCTTGTTGTATTCGCGGCTTCCGATTCCGATTTCGAGCTCACGTCAGTCAAAGGATAGCTGCCCAATTCGAGGTCGTGTTGGCTTTTTCTTCTTGCTCCTTGACCATTAATTGTTGAAATGGAGCTGTCCTGCCTATCGTACCCGCTGTGAGGGGTAGCTTTTCTGCCAGTTCGGCTGCGAGACGTGAGATTGTCGGCAAGGAAGTGGAAAAGTGGTCGCAGAGCTGGCATATATGCGGCTATGATTGAGATATTGAGTTGGACAAATCCCCAGGTCTGTATTCCTTGGTGACTGTAGTGATCTGTAAGTATTGGGTAGTGGGAGGAACATCTCTGCGGTAACTTACAATGTCTGATCTGGTGTGTGTGGTAGAGAGATTTGATGCGAGGTCTTCACGATTCCCATCGCTACAGCGGCATAACCTAAGCTAAGCACCCCAGCCAGAGCAATCTTCTTCCTTCCGTTGATCTGCAGTTTCCAAATGATTGTGATAGGAATTGTAGCAAGGAGTACATCAGTGAAGATGTCATAACCGTGTTCAGAAGTCCAATCTTACTGAAGACCACGATAGAGTAGCATTTTGTACTTGGGAGCTTGCGAAGATCCGAGTTCCAAGACGCAGCGATGGGCTGACAGAGGAAGGTCACCGTTCCCCAACATACGAAGACATATATGGACATGAAAACTATCAAGAGACTCCGGTTAGCTAGAACCTTCGAACATAGTTATAAGCAATACGGGGAACAAGCTTACCGATGACTGCCCACAAGCATATCTTGCTCCAGCGATGATGTACAAATCGCATCAACAGGAATGAAACACTTATTTTCACCATATTTAGACCAAGGATGGCCGAGATCAAAGTGTAGAAGAAGTTGGTTTTCTTGAATTGCTGGAGCTTGGCTTTCGGGATCAAGTCTTGATGATGGCCGAGTCCAAGCGGTGCTTCAATAGCGATTGTAGTCATCCCACCTATCGCACACATCTAGAGTAATCGGTCAGTAAGTCACTGACTTTCTCCACGCTATGGAAACATGAGAAAATTACCATTGCCGCAATCATGGTGTAATCATCCAGTCCCATCACTTTCACGATGCATTTCCTCGTATACATCCGCAGACACACAGCTGTCAATGCAAGAGCATGGCAGGTCATTGTTATACCGAGTATGAATGGCAAATTTGTTTCCGCACCTCGAGTCGCTTGTTGCTCAGGGCTCAAGGTAGGTCGAGGAGCAACTAGGCCTGACATTTTGTTGAAGTTTTGTTGGACTTGGGAACCGCTGAACTGCTGTCTCTGGAAATATAAAGGGTATGACTTGAAAATCAATGGAGCGCAATGCAAACCAGTTGGTTGGTAGATGCTCAAGTAAAAGAAGCGCGGGCATGAATGTCTAGATAGGACTCTAACACATCACAGTAGCGGGCTGCGTAGGTACGAATAAATATTGACTCTTCACAGGTTAGGAGTAAAACTCATACTTCGTTCATTTCTTGAACTGCATCTGCTACAATTTGCAGCGAATGTGCAGCCCCGAATGGTAGATCCATATCGAGTTATTTGTTTTCAGCACTGTCTTGGCTCTTTCAAGCCTAATTTAGTCAGGTTTTAAAGGGTTGCTCAGATTTTAGGGCATTTGGATGGAATGCCAATATTATGTTGTCAGTTTAATACCATCGAGCACAGCTATAATTATTACTAGACTCAGGCAATAATCCACATACATAAAGCCCATCTCCCAAAGATGCTCACGAGCAAGGCGGATTCTCCAATTCAACTTCAGATTGGTAGTTGCTATCATCAAAGGATGTTTTATTGACAGCTTATTGATGCGGGGGGTTGAAGAGCAGTCATTCGGCTCCACAGACGCACGGGTACTTGCATGAGCAGAAAGCGGTGCGTGAGCAATGGGATGGTCGGTCTCAGCCCCAAGTACTGAATCATTACGTTCAATACGGAATACAATCTGGTCAAAGCAAAGAAGTCCTAAGCCTGCGATGGGTCCGTCCTGCTGTAGTCATGGTTGGAACAAAAATGTGTCTGTCAATATTAAGCGAGGCCCCTTCTCAGCAAGCGAGACCGAAACGCCAAGTCGGGAGGGTGTCAATACTTCAACTGGGAGGCTTTACAGCTCGGCGGATGACTATAGAATAAATTATCGTAGAGACATAAATTGCCATATGAAGAGACCTGAGCGTAATCGCCATCAGTGAAGGTTGCCGGAAACAAATCCGTTGGTGGGTATCTGCATTTGCAGGCCCCCCTCATCTCTCCCGGGGTCTAGACTTCTCTTTCCTGGACGTGACGAAACATAACGAACACTGCCGTGAGACGAGTCTTTCAAATCAATACCCGAGAGCTATTAGGGCTGCCCGATTGTGTTGATCCCACTTTTGAAATGACGGAGTGATTCATATGAAGACTTTTGTTGAGCCCAGTGGCGGCGGGAGTCCCTCCGCAGTATTCTGGGCAAGTCATGCCTGTCACAAACCTGGACGGAGTCTGAGCCATGTCCACCAATATGCTATACTATCTTGTTGTATATATACAACTACCACGTTTTCCACTGCCGAAAAATGGCCACCAGTCACCACTGCACTCGATCATTAACATGCAACCATCCGCTCTACTCCTCGCATTGCTCTCAGCATCTGTGGCTGTGACTGCTCGGCTCCAAACAAGACAAGGATCCGATGTTGATCCTATAGAGGAGATCAATTCATTCGAGCCCACCGACGCTCTTGCAACATTGGCTTCTCAAGGCCTTGATCAGATCCAAGAACTCCAGGCCGCTGGGCTCGAATCACGGGGACAGACATGCAATTTGAGAGACGTAGTGATTCGACGAGACTGGTAAGATTGTTCAACAACACACTGTCAGTATATCTACTGACATACAAGTAGGGACCACCTATCCCCTGCTGATCGTACTTCGTACACCAATTCAGTCCTGTGCCTCATGAGCAAACCTTCCCTCCTAAATCAGACATTGTACCCGGGAGCCAAAACGAGATACGATGACTTCGTTGCTGTAAACATAAACCAAAATTTAAGCATCCATGGCACGGGAAACTTTCTAGGTTGGCACAGGTATTTTGTCTACACCTATGAACAGACTCTGAGAAATGAGTGCGGATATAAGGGATATCAACCAGTAAGTGCTCTTCAGACGTTGGTCGAGTCCTTTGATGCTGAGTCCTCGACAGTACTGGAACTGGGGTACAAATGCAGCAAATCCGTCTTTATCTCCTGTGTTTGATGGATCTGCTACTTCACTCAGTGGGAATGGTCCTTTCCTCCTCCACAATGGAAGCTGGGCCGGCGCTGGCAAAATATTCCTTCCTTCCGAGCAAGAGGATGGATGCGTCACCTCGGGACCGTTTAAGAAGTAAGTTTACGGTGTCACAATATCCAAAGTGAATAATCTGACATTCAAATAGCATCACAGTAAATCTTGGCCCAGTCTCTCCAACTCAGGATGGAGTTGCAAAGTCTGCCAGCAAGTTCGCTTACAATCCTCGCTGTCTCAAGCGAGATCTCAGCAGAAAAGCATCCTCGACTTGGCTCAAGATGTCCAACATCATCTCCTTGATTCTCAAATCACCAGATGTCCTCACATTTCAAAACACAATGCAAGGGGATTTCCCAGCCGGCTTCCTTGGGGTCCATGCCGCAGGACATTTCACGATGAATGGAGATCCGGGAGGAGACCTGTTCGCCTCTCCTGGTGATCCCGCATTCTGGCTGCATCATGCCATGATAGATCGTACTTTTTGGATCTGGCAGACACTCAACCTTCCCAGGAGATTGACGGAAATTGCGGGTACTCTGACGATCTTCAACAATCCTCCAAGCGCGAATGCAACACTGTTAGACCTGCAGAATTTGGGCCCTCTAGCAGGCAACATTCCTTTAGGAGATCTTTTGAATACATTGAGTGGGCCTTTTTGCTACATTTATCTTTGATGGGGGTGAAATGTCATGTTGCTGCAGTGAGGAATCCTAGAGGAGAAGCAAAGAGTTGGTTTTGGTCATTGAGGTAGGATCTAAGGCTGGGAATGTCGGGTTTCACTTCTTCGCATTCGTGGTAATTATACGGACTGGGTGATTTTAATGCAACGGGTTTAATTTCCTAGCACGAATGTCATGTGTGGCCTTTATGACTTTGTACAGATTGTTCGACAGATTGTTCGACGTGGAACAACACTTAGTCTTCGTCATAGTTCCCCAAAAGGTATAAAAGGTATAGTACAATTGAAACAACAATTCAAACAACATCCTCTGCCTGAATGAATGCGGCTGCCCTTTCCGCGATCGCATACACCAAAGTTTGCAGGTTGGCCCTAGGCATGATTGGGAAGATACTCGCATCCACGATTCTCAACCCTTTTACTCCAAAAACCCTGAACCTCTCATCCACAACTCCCCCTTTCTTCCTCGGAAGCATAGCACACGTGCCAACCGGATGGTACTCGCTTTGCAGATTTTCTTTGATCCATGTACTGACGTTTTCCTGAGTCAATTTATGGTATCCTGGCTGGTAAACCGTGCCGTCCCCCTTCAGCAAATGGCTCAACGGGGCGGTTTGAGCTACCGTCTGCATATGTAGCGCGATTTTGCTGAGAACCTGGAGATCGAAGGAATGGGAGAGATATTTAGGGTCGATGTTAGGATACGTTGATGCATCACTGGACTTTATGTGAATTGATCCGCGTGAGAACGGATGTTCCAGAACTCCCAGCATCGAGAAGAAATTCCCTGTGAGGGAAGTAGTGAAGAGTTTCGTGGTGTCGTTGACGAATTGCGGGCTCATTCCTCCACTGACCGTGAGTTCCTGGGTGACTGCTTCGGTGCTGAAATATTTCGAGAGGAGTTTATACTGTGCTTTGAGGCCTGGAGTGACGGATGTGAATTTGGTGGGGGCGTCGAAACCACAGCTGATCTGGGAACAGGATAGAAGACTAGAACTGGCGCCCGTTGTGGAAAGTGGACCTGTCGCATTGGTGAGGTATTGTTCGTAGGCTGTCTCGAAGTATGCGGGATCTGTGAAGTTGTCCAGTGTTGTGATTCCGGGAATGACTTCGTAGCTTGACTTTGTCAACACGCAATCCTCTACATCAGATACCAGGCAGAAAGACTCACCCGATAGGAACGTAAACATGATCCTGAAGGTTCTCACCAACATTTTCATTTTCAACAACAATCTTGATGCCGTGCTTTTTCAAAATGTCGGGGTTGCCTATGCCTGACAGCTCGAGGATCTGAGGTGATCCGATTGACCCTGCGCTCAGAATCACTTCCTTTTTGACGAGCACATTGGATACAATGCCATTTGATGAATACTGCACCCCCGTCGCTACAACATCCTTGGAATTGTCGAACAGGATTTTCTCTACCAGAGCACCAGTGATAACCTTCAAGTTCGGCCGCTTCGCAGCTGGTAGATAATATCCTGTTGCCGCGTAACTCCTTGTCCTAGACTTCAGATCGACGTTGATTAGATTAGTATAGGCCCCTAATGCAAGTCCATCTCGAGGGTCTGATTTGACGTTCAAACCTAGATTCCGGTAGGTTCTCGGCCAAACTTCGTCTAATGGTCCATAGATATCGGGGAACGTGTTTACGATCGCACCTTTGTCACCATGGATCTTTGGGACAATCGGCTCGGTTTGAAGGTCTTCCTTGACTTGGACTGATGGTGCCACAAAAGACTCGGACTTCTTGAAGAACGGCAGGAGAGAATCCCATGACCAATTTGCGTTTCCGAGTTCTCCCCAGCTATCTATGTCTTGCTGAGACGGATGGGTCCAGAACATAAAATTGATGGCACTTGAGCCCCCAAGCTGTTTTCCACGGGGGTGGGCAACCACTTGGCCATTCGCATGGATCTTCGAAATCAGCTTAAACGATCTGGAGACATGATTCGTCATCATTTACTCACTTGTGGGACTGTCTTGTAGTTCCAATCATACTCTGGATTCCCATACATCCCAGTGTACAACCCAGGAGCGAGGACATTGGTGTCGTTTGAGTGATCATTTCCAGCTTCAAGTACGAGTACCGACGTCTTGGGGTTTTCTGTAAGGCGAGCTGCGATTGTCAAACCTGCCGTACCGCCACCGATGATGCTGTCTGGGTCAGAAAATTCCTGGAAAATTCGAGTGACATGTAACTCACACATAGTCATATGTCTGGACAGCAGAAGCTGAACCGAAGATATGGGAAAATAGAAGCACCTGAGATATTGGCCACATTTTTGATCACTGTCGAGGGACAGAATGGGAAAAAAATATTCTTTTCTGCAATTCCATCTGGCTTCCCCACTATTTGTACACCTTCCGACTGTGATACAAGAAAGTAATCATCTCGTAACCCGCATGCATAACTCGCTCCCGATACCTTGAACTTCCCAATCTAGGCATTGGCGATTGAGGCTCGGATGGTAGATTCTGGGGAATGCTTAATTTACGTGAATTGCTCACGGACAACAAGCCGGATTTGAGTTTCCGTCTCGTCAGTAATCAATGATGCTATTCCCAATCAAGGTATTGAACACTAATCCACTCCCTAGGTAATTTGTAAAATACGATGGTATTCAGCTTTGCCCCATAGTAACCGAGTAACATGAATGGTTCCAAAAAGGCATAAAATTTTGCTCCAGAACACTGTGCTAATTTGACGACATGTGATGATCCGGGGCAAGTGGCGAATGCTGCTTGATTGGACGATCGCTGAACAGCAGGCGACCTCCAGAATTTCGTAACAAGCCGTAAACAGTAGTAAAATCGGTATAATTAATCAAACCCGAGAAAAACAGTAACGAAGTTTTATGGGACGAGAAGAATCATTTTATGTATAGATTTCATACCAAATTCCAAACCAGGCCAGGGATAGGTACAACTCATGGGCCAGTTTCTCAGTCAAAAATAAGTAGGCATCTGAAACACTACACAGCTCAGGCTAGTGATGAAAACAGTATTTTATAAAGGGAATACGGAAGGTGCAGTAATAAACAAACGAGCACAATCGGAAGAGAGAACAAAGAGCTGTTGGCCATATGTAATCTCATTAACATCTGTGCCAATCATTTGATTAACAAGCAAGCCAGCAGAACTCCAGGCTTCTGTATGGCTTTCTAATAATGGCTGTAAAAGTGTCTGCTATACAAATTCACAAATATTCCCTCCTTCGTGGGACTAATTTCGATCTCCAAGGCTAGCACGCTCCTTGCTAACGAGGAATACTTGTGCCAACGCAGAAGCCCAACCTCGATTCAGAGGAACAACAGTAGTCTCGTTTTGTAACAATTCTCCTATCATACCCTCCCTATTTCTATGGAATGTCTTCCTTCCCAAGGAGACGCAGGCAGATAGGTCCTACATTGTATGTTTCGTGCATTCGATGGCTGGCCGTCTAGAACTCGACGTTCTTGTTGAAGATAACTCCGCTGTCTCAAGCCTACCGCCTCTCCAACGTCCTCGCAGACTCCGATATTCTCTTAAATCGTGTATGTGACGTCTCTGCCACTTGCATGTCGTTGGTGGATGTCGTTGCAGGTCGGGGAGAGGAATAGCGGATGTTGAAATGCGTGCTGAAGAGGGCTTTCCTCGATCGCGGCTTATCAGCTTGAACCTCGCAGACACAAAATGGGCCCTATCACATCAATGGCCACGGGTTTTCACGGTTCGGTGTTGATCAGCGGCGCTCGTGGATCCCCGTAGCGTTCGACGGTTTGTTGTGCGTTTGAAGTAACGAAGAATTGTTGAAGATACGATGTGATGCCAAGCTTGGAGGGGTAGTTCTTGGCGTTAGATCAACAGCACCACGACAGGCCTACTGAATATTAACAGCATTGTTACAACAAAAATCTTGAAAATTATTGAGAGAAATTCTTTCCCAGTTGGATGCCACTAAGAATTTGCTTTTTTATCATACCTGAATAACTTCCTGTTGTTTTCACCGAAGCCCTTCTTTCCAAACCAATAACTTCCTGTGGATATCATTCTCGTCAAAGCTCTTTCAACATCGAGAAACACATCAAGATTTGTCCAGTACCAATGATATTCAAGTAAATAACAGCTCCAGCTTTATTGCTCTCTTATCTTGACTAATTTACCAGCGAGATACTGGCAAGTATGGAAATAGTATCCCATCGACCGTGCTACGTAGTCTACATAACTCAAGTACTTGGTAGAGGTTGGAAAGCAAAGGGATCTTTGTTCAAGCTTATTCAGGCCGCAAGTATTGCTATTGGTAGTATTTAATTCTGATAGGCTATACTTTGATTTAGTTCAAGCAGATCGGATGCTATAATTTGGAGGTTTAATGGGATTGAACCCAAAAGACCGAGACCGAGTTTGTCGTTGCCAAAGACCAAGGCCATCATAACAAGAAAAAAGCTTGGATCCGTTTTCTTGAATGGACTGAAAACATGTCTCCTCTATTACAAATTTATCTCACGAACAAGCAGATTCCCTCCCCCTGGGAGCGGATAGCCCCGTTTTCAGTCTACTGCATCCTCCCTTTATCAACAACGTCAACCGCAAAGATCGATTGATCGTCTCAATGAGAAAGTGGAAAGATAAGGATAGATAACAAGAAATATTCCCCATTTTTCTGGGACCCATTTTATGCCCCATCTCATCGATCGTCCGAACCCCAGAAAAACAGACGTCACAAATGGGCCGAGTGAGGAATGTAAGTCGTCAATTTCGGTTATGACGTGAAACAATTCGAGCAAGAGCTCAACAGAGTCAGCACACGTTGAGTGATGGCGACCTTGGAGGTTTTAATTTCAGAGCCGATGATAAGTAATTGTAAGCTGATTTCACTCTCGTAAAAGCAGGTAAAAGTTTGATGATCACGCTTTTCGCTACAAGCAGGAGAGTTCGTGTTCCTTCGGGGTAAGCAGAGGCGAAATGTAAATACGAGACGGAGAATTGGACGAGACGATACATGGTTTTTGAAAATGCGTAGAAAGCGAGGGAAAATAAATGCAGGAATAATAGTTACTGCATCAGGAATCCAGCCAAGCAAACGATTGAAGGCTTCTTCAATTTTGGTCCCTTCATTTCTCCCTCCCTCACGTCTATCCATCACGGGATGGTATGAGCAGGATCCGTGGCGTGGGAGATTCTGCGGCTTTATGTCCCAAAGCTGAGTGGCCACTTTCCAGCCCCTGCGACCACCCCGATGGCGATGCCAATCCTAATCCCACCAGATCCCAGCCATCCCTAATTTTGGACGCACAGCCCCCTGGATCATGGCTTATTGGAGGGGGTGTGGTGGTGTTAGGGCGTTCATCAGCCAACCAGCAGTGCAACCGAGCAACCACAATGGGAGAGGCAGGGCAGGGCAGGATGCAGTGTGCCGGCCGATTCAAAATGTCACCTCAGCACAGCTCGTGTTGGGTGCAGAAGGCGAGGCGTTTTACAGCCGCACGATTTGCACGATTTGCACACGTTCTCCTTCTCGCTGCATGATCCTCATTCAAGCCATTGAATTGCCTGACTGACGGACCTCCTACTTGACCTGCTTCTTGATCTATCGTTCTCGAGCCTGCATCTCTTTAACAATTATTCTATTCTTTTCCTATCAAAGTTTCCTATCACAACCTTCTCATTCCAACGCATCCAATCCAAGGCGGAGAAGAGAGATTGCCCAGAGCCTCCCCTGTTATTGATATTCGCCCGAAAACAGGATTGACATCCCTCCACTCCGCCCTCTGCCCTTTGTTTGAAACGCCTCGAACAAACGCAAAATAACAATCCGACCGACCCTCTTCTGTCGCTCGCCTCTCTCTCCCGTACAATAATACAATTGAATCATCGGATACGGTTTTATTTGCGGACTACGGACGGCTCTGCGCATACTAGTCGGGGTTCCAGAACAATACGAGACAGCGATACATCATAACCTGCGCCTTGGCCTTCCCAACACCTTTACCACCACTCCCTCCCGCCGTCTCCTCCTCTCCTCTTCACAATGCAGCGACAATACTCTTTCGAACCCGAACAACCCTACAATAACATTCACAATTCTGCTCCACACCAATCCTATGACGATGGCGTAGGCATACACAACCAGTCATTCGACAACAGATACCACTCACCTGCTCCCGAATACCAATCCCCGCCTCACTCTCCAGTCAATCCAGCCGCACATCCAGACAGTTCCTTCAATCGACTGCGAGCTGCACGAAGATACAGTCGAGATCGAGATCAACCTCCTCTACAAGGCTACGGCCAACCTGCGAATCCAGGTCCCCTGCCCCCTCCACATCGAGACGCCGAAGGACGAATCTGGGGAAGGGAATTGGGATACACAACCTCTCACGCCTCTAACATCACGCCCGGAGCAGACAACTTTGGCGAGCAAGCATCAGGAGGAATAGCCGGTATTGCAATGGGAGTCGCAGATGCGAATGCGAGGGAAAGCGGATTAGAAGCTATGCGGAGCACACCAGGTTACGACCCTCGGATGGAGATGCGTGGAGGTTCAAGACAGGAAAGAGACCTGTACGAAGATTCCCCATACATGCGACCAGCGCCGCGGAATGAGATATCATCATCGTCCCTAACACCCATGGGTGCCGCCGCATTTCCTCCGGGAATGGCTTCTCCACAAGCCAGATCGATTGTTTCACGTTCGGCCCACAGCTCTAATCAGGATCCATTTAATCACGAACCTTATGTCGATACCCCATACAATCGCTACTCGAGGAATCTGGATCCTAGTATGGCGGATTTCGACCCGAGTACCATCGAGGATGATGGTGATGATGGCTTGGACTACAGGAACCAGAATAATAGGTCAATGTTGAGTCTGGGACATGATTCGGATAGGATTACTCCAGTAGCTGGTGGTGCTGCTGCAGGTGGTGTGATGGGTGGTCTATTGGGAAGGAAAGCTGTACCTGGGGCAAGTGGACCTCAATACGATCCCGTTGGAAATCCCTATCCTGGTCCGAATAACTTCGAGATGGGACAAGAAAAGGCAGAGTGGGCGAGCAAGGCAGCTGCAAACAGGAAGAAGCGCAAGTGGTGGATACTGGGTGGTGTTGCTTTTCTCATCCTCGCCATTGCTGGTGGAGTTGCTGGAGGTATTCTTGGAAGTCAGAACTCCAATTCCAATTCCAATTCGAGCACGCCCAAGGGCGATTCAGCAACTGCGGACACGGCGAATAATGGAGATCTCAACAAGGATTCTGCAGAGATCAAGAAGTTGTTGGGTAATACGAAACTGCACAAGGTCTTTCCTGGAATCGATTACACCCCCATGTACACGCAATACCCCGATTGTCTGTCATACCCAGCGTCTCAAAACAACGTAACTCGAGACATGGCTGTTCTCTCCCAACTTACGAATGTGGTACGCCTCTACGGGACAGACTGCAACCAAACGGAAATGGTCATCCACTCAATCGAACAGCTGGGTTTGAAGGACAAAGTCAAAGTATGGATGGGTGTCTGGCAAGACAAGAACGCCACGACAAACAAACGTCAATTGGATCAGATGTATTCCATCTTCGACAAATACGGCTCCGACCCCTTCGTAGGAGTTATTGTAGGCAACGAAGTCCTTTTCCGGCAAGACATGACCCCCGCCGAACTCAAAACCGTCCTCGCGGGCGTTAAGACCAATTTGACAGCCGCTGGAATCAACGTCCCCTTGGCATCCTCCGATCTAGGTGACGACTGGACCGCGGATCTAGCCAGCGAAGTTGACTACGTGATGGCCAACATCCACCCCTTCTTCGCCGGCGTGGATGCCCAGAGCGCAGCATCCTGGACATGGGATTTCTGGCAAAACCACGACGTGATCCTCAAAGCCGACGTCACGAAACACATCATCTCTGAGACCGGTTGGCCGTCAACAGGCGGCACGGGATGCGGCGGCGCTGCAACCTGCACGAACGGCTCGGTTGCGGGCATCACGGAGATGAACTCTTTCATGGACGATTGGGTCTGCCAGGCTCTTGCGAACGGGACGAACTATTTCTGGTTCGAGGCCTTTGATGAGCCCTGGAAGATCAAGTTCAATGAGCCCGGAAAGGAGTGGGAGGATAAGTGGGGGTTGATGGATGTCAACCGGAATCTGAAGCCGGGGGTTAGTATTCCTGATTGTGGGGGGAAGACGGTTTCGTAGGCGGTTTTTTTGAGGATGGAGGTTCGAAATTGGAGGATGTTGGGTTGGGTGAATATGAACGATGCATAATGGAATGGCATGGAACAGGAGGGTACACAAACATGGAACACAACATAACATACACAGCAACGGGTTACGAAAGCAGGTCTTGCGGTTATATTTTTTGGCGGCGTTCTTGGGGATTGAATTTGGGTGCAGGGGAAACCTAACATTGCATGGCATTGCATTTACATACAATACAGTCCTACTGCTGCTTCTGTTCAGAGGAGAGAAGAGCAGAGCAGGGGAGAGCATATGGCATGGCATTATTTGTTGTTTTCGTTTGATCATTGGTTTGTGTGTATATTATGAGGGAGGGATAAGATGGGATTTTTGGGGATAGGTGGTGGAATGGATTGGGATGGAGAGGGGTTAGGAAAAGGGAGGAGGGGAAGGAGGGGTGTAGATAGTATGGAAGGAAGGGAGTTAAAAATTGGAATGGACTGAAATTGGAAGATATTTTCCCACTGCTGCCATTGTTTGAACGCTACATAAGTTTAATAGTGAGATCAAATTGTATGTGTCGTGATGATTGGGAAAGGAGAAGGGGGGGATGACAAGGTACTGTCTTCTCTTCCCCTCGCTTTGCCTTGTCTTAATGCTTTTTAGTATGGAATTGAAAAGTGGATTCCTGAGAGCTGTAAGAGCAAGATAGATCAACATGAGGATTATTCAGTAGTAGATCAAGAGATTAACTGAACTTTATGTTATGGTGGTGATTAACGAAGAGGTTTAAATAAAATATGAGGGTTTAAAAAACAAAAATCGGAGTAACAATGAGTATTAAAATGATATCTAGGGATTGTGGTTGTGATTGTAATTATGATCTTTTTTTGATGAAAGCAAGCGGGCGATTTGGTTTTGTGCGTTGTTGAGATTGAAGTTGAGTAATGCGTTTTTGTTCAGGTGGGGTGGAATGAATACCTCGAGACGAAGTAATGACATTATTAAAACTTGGGAAATAAAAGGCTAGTGATACTTGTAATTAAAAATACGAGGGGAAAGTGAACAGCGAAAACAATGAATGTTTATTGATTACTTGGCCGAATAGGTGAGGTTGCTCTCGCTTAATTTGGATAAGAGGTGAGGAAAAACAAAATAGCTAGAATTTCAAAATGCTTCTCCATTGAAAAGAGAGGGGATTTAGTATAATGGAAATTTTAAGGTATGAATTTCTACTCTATGATATGTATATATCAATTTTCAAGAAATTAATTAATTATGAATAATGTCGGACATCAGACTAGACGTGGTTGATTTGAGGTGTTGAGTGAAAGAAAGCAAATGAAGAGAATACAGATTTTGATGCTTTTTGAGGAGGAGAGAGTATATGGGAGGATTGAAATATAATAAATGGGAGAAAATCAAAACCAGGCCTCGTTTGATACGTTTACTATGCTTGGACATTAAGTGTTGCCTTGATTTCGATACAGACTCCATACCCCTCGGCATGGCTGATGGGACAGAAGTCGGCCAGGGAATGGGCCCGACATTGGTAAAGGCACGGCCCGATACACAGGACTTTTCGGGAGGGATACAGTATTGAATAACCATGGTAGCACTTTGTGTGTTCAGTCTATGTTGTTTCCGGTTCGGCCGGTCGGGATATTCTTAACTTGGAGGCTCTAGATTACCTTCCAGGAGACAGCTTGAAGAAAGGTTAAACCCATGTCATTATTTCGAACCCATCAATAAAGCCAACTTATATCTACTTCATATGGAACGGTTGATGGCACGTAGTTTTTGAATATCCAAAATATTGTGAGGACATTGAATTTACAAAGCCCCAGACACAATCCGGTATGCGACAACTTACGAAGGCTTTGGACACATACTCAGACGAAATCGCAAGCTCTTGAATTAGCAAATGAACTCTGTGGAGGAGATCTTGCAAGCGCCGAGCTCGATCTTGCATACTCGTGATCAACTGGTCAAGTCTTCAAAGATCTCAATTTTAGTTCTTAGCCGTGATAGTTACATCTATTACCTTCGGAATTGTGGACTTAACCATCGATAGCGTTTGCACATCAACTAACGCCGGGATAAAGGGAAGCACAAACAATCGAGATCGTCAAAGCATCAATGACATCACGGACCCCTCATATCAAACTCGCACACACCGTAACGCGGTGTAATCTCGCTGCTCTCCCGTGAGACTACACCATGCAAATTATGACCTCAAGCTCGAACCCTTCTTTTGGGGGTTGATGCTCGAGAACAACGCACAGAAATGGGAAACGCACACTTGTTAAAATAAAGTTCCGCATAATCGTCGGTTCCCGCTCCTGCCCCTAGGCAGTCGGTGTTTTTAGGATGTCCGGTTTTTTAGGATGTCCGGTTGCCTGAATGCCTCAGGAGGGGTCTTGGCACAGGTAGGTACTTGCGGCCGCGTACTAAACGCGCACAAATCGCGACTTTTAGAAGTCACTTCTTGTGATCCTCACCTTTGAATTACATCAGATTCGCCTAATTATTTAAGACTTCTTCATTATGGATTCATTAATCAATGCCGAAAGAGACTGGCCTCGGGATATGGATTTTAATGCATATTTGCCTGCGTCTCCACCACTACCTCATACGCCGCCTCTACCTTCTTCTCCACCATTCAATCCCTTTATATTAAGCTCTCCTACCTTACCTTCACACCCAAAGCCTTTACCACCACCGAAAACCCCTCCTCCGTCCCCTGCTAGAATCAATGCGGCTAGAATATGGCATATCAACCACCCCGAAAGCTCTGCCGCCAAAGCCTGTAAAGCTATAGGCATACCAAAGCGATATCACCGAAATATGCAACGAATTTTAAAGCATAGCCAAAGTCCCAACAAAGGTAGAACTACTCTTTTACGTGAAGATGAGTTTAAGGTTATATATCGATATATTAAAAGCCAGGCGTGGAAAGGATTTGAGGCCGATTTAAATATGATAGGCCAAAGGATACAAATGTTAATTCAGCTTCGCAAACCCAACTATAAGGGCCCCTCCAATAGCTTTCTACAGCGACTTACTCATTCCAAGCAATTCAAATCAAGAATCAAAGCTATCACTTCAAAGCCTATTAACCATAAACGAAAAACAGCACAAAATATTACGAAATTACGAAAATAAATAAGGCAATATAAAAAGGTTCTCCAATATACGAGCATTTTGCATAATCCAAATGAAGCCACACGCGTATATAACTTCAACGAAGAAGGGATTCGAGTCGGAATAATGCGTGGGAAGAGGGTCTTTGTTCCGGCGGGAATGAAGGAGTTCTATGAGTTCTCTCCAGAGGACCGTCGACAAGTGACAATAATCGAAGAAATATGTGCCGATGGAACACAAATACCTGGCATATGCATTGTAGCGGCTTCTTTATTTCAAGAAGATTAGTTTAATAGCCAACAAACTGAAAATGAGCTTATTAGGCTCAGTGATTCTGACTATACCAATGAGAAACTCGGTCTACACTGGCTCGCCCATTTCATTAAACATACCAGTCTTAAACCCTATGAAGAGACGCCATGGGTAGTTCTCTTAATAGATGAACATTCCTCACACCATTCCAATGCCTTCAAAATCATGTGTGAAGAATATCGCATTTACCAAGTCCCTTTTATACCACATAGCACGCATTATATGCAACCGGCAGATGTCAAGTGCTTCAACAAAATCAAGGGGTTTCACAGTAAAGCTATACAACGGTCTGCCAAATCAGGGGAAACTCACTACAATATCGTAAGCTTTATGTGAGATCTACCAAGAATTCGGGAAAAGGCTCTTAATGAGATTACAATTCAAAGCGGCTTTTCTACACCAGGTTTATGGCCATTCAACAAGCAAAAAGCTATGAATTCTATAAATGTATTTGAGCCATTATTACCACCGGCACATTTAGTACCTTCAGCAAACCCACTTAACCCACATTGTGTACAAGATACGCTAGAAGAATTCTCAGAGCCTAGAACCTTTATTAAAGACCAATAAGACGTTTTTTCTAGCTCTCCTACTCGTCGTATAAAATCCATTCTTAACGGAGCCAGTTTGACCCTCAAAAGCGCCCATTTGAAGACTCAAGGCTATACAAAACTTAAACAGGGCCTTAGAGATCAACATAATCGAAAGACCAAATGGACTGGTGGAAATATCAAGGCCAATATACCTGTAATTGTTGTTAGCGACGCTTTGAAAATCAAAAATGCGAAGATGGCTCGGAAGCGCCAAGAAAAGTCAAATACCCGGGTGAAGCAAATGGGGATCCGGGATAGCGTTTTAAAGCGCAAATCTAATGCCCTGGATGTCAAGATTCGAAAGGAAACCAACCTCAAAGACACCAGTTCCAAGGTCATTGCAAAGGCTAGCCTGGAAAGAGCAAATGCCCAAGCAAAGTACAATAAGGCTATCAAACAAAAGTCCGACTTACAGCAAAAGTACAATACAAAAGACCAAATAAAAGTAAAGCGCCTAGAACAGCTACAAATGAACCCGGTTTTAAAGTATATGCACCCAGATTATAGTGTTTTGAACCCCGCTATCATCGCCATGAAGGCAAAGACACAATCAGATCATCCAAGCAGTGCGAAAGTCCAAAGATCCCACCAAGAAAGCTTTATTATTAATACCCAAGGCGATTATTCCGTGTTTAGTTCTCAGCAGGACTTCATAACTATACCACCAGTAACGTTAACTGCACAAAAAAAGCACTTATTTTGAGAGGAAAAAGTAACTATTTCATTAGAATAACAAGATTATATTAATTCTCCTCTATTTACATGTATTTTATACTATATAACACAAAAACTATACGTTTCCAAACCATTTGAAGTGAAATGATATATATCCTCACTTTTGACACAAAATGTATGGCATTGTAAACAAAAAGATTGAGCCTATCTAAACTCCCCTTATTTTGGTGAGGAACAGAGGTGTTAGTAATAAGCAAGACCTCTTGGCTCACCTCCTGAGGCATTCAGGCAACCGGACATCCTAAAAAACCGGACATCCTAAAAACACCGACTGCCTAGGGGCAGGAGCGGGAACCGACGATTATCCCCAACGAACAACACAGACATCATGACATGACATCACGTCCTCACCGTCCCACCCGACATCACTCCTAAGCTCCATCACATTCCTGTTCTTCTTTTCCCAACTAAGCACTTCCTCCCAAGGACCACCCTTCCAAACAAGCAGTTCGCAAGCCGCCACTAGCCCTTCGTATTCCCCGGCTAGTCTGATCACCAAGCAAAGGCCGGCGCAGAGGTCTAACTTAGCCTCCGATCTGTGCGCCAGGCATAATGTTATTCTTTCTTGGGATAAGTGGTGAACGCGCAAGCAAGTGCTGATCTCGTGTTTGTTTCCTGTTTCTCCTTTTCTCCGTCTTAGTCAAATCTCACATCTTGTTGTAAGAGCTCGCCTCTTCCAGGTTTGTTTCTCCCTCGCTTCTCCTTTTCCTGCTTCTCGCTTCACAAACGGACTTCACTTAGTTTATCTATCTAAAACGTAGTAGCCAACGGCATATAGGAAGGTATGAAAAGACCCCTCCCCCCAGAAGCCAAACACATCATCTCAGCAGCCACATTTCCCAACCAAGACAAGACAAGACCCCAAAAACCTTACCTTCCCCGCACCGACGATGCACGTAAACTCCACTCTCCTAGCCAGTGACTAACGCAAGCGCTCGCTGAGTACACTAGTGCGGCTCTGAAAATCTCTGGTCGCATCCCGCAGGCCATAAAGTAAAAGCAAGACACCGTAGCTCCGGGGCTAGAAAATCCCTTAGTGCATTATGGCGCCGGCGGAGGTGAACCCCGGACTTGGGATGTCGTCGTCAGTGGCTGGGGAGCTTGAGATGCATGGAAGTTTATTTATGTGGCTGGCTGGTTTTTGCGGGATGGGGATACTGCTTTTTTTGATATGTGATCGTGTGATGGCGATCAAAGTGCGGGGATGGACCTGGGTGTAATTGTGGTTGTTTGAATATCGCCAGTATCTAAGATCTGGGTTGAGTGGAACGATCGCGAAAAGTGTTTGGGGTCCAAATATTGTTTTCTGGTGCGGAAAGACTACGTGAACCGGGAGAGATGATGCCGAGGAACTCTGCAGATCTAAAAGAAATGGGCAACCTACTTTAGGAGCATTGATTAGGTTGTCCGTTGCTTTCGCACCCTGATGCTACACGTAAGGGCGTGGTGGGAAGTTAAGCGAGGAGGCTGTGAAAAGGAGGAAGCGAGATGTATGAAGTAAATTATACGTGTTCATTTTGCAACTATCCTAATCTCTCAACGTCATTCAGACATTACAAAGTATCGAGACATGTCAATTGATTCCTCCAATTAATTAATCCTCCATCAATACCGATGCATTTTCGTTTCCAATCCAAAACGAGCCAATTCATGATGATGATGTGAAGCAATCCCGCCGCTCAGGGCGCGCCATACGATGCATATACAAAATCCCAAAATCCAAACCCTCCAAATCCGTTTTCATATTCAAGTCGTAAATGAGTGTCGTAATCTAATCATGATTGTTTGCTTTGATGTTGCTTCCCACTTTCCCTACTCGAAATTCAATTAAAGAATCGAAGTCTTGTGTCGAGGCGTTGCACAGCTGCTGTAGCCTCAATTTTACAAGAGGAGGACGGCGGCGAGACCGACCATGACGGTGGTAAAGGAGCCAGCGACGTTCAAGCCGTTTCCGGCGTTGGCGCCGACTGTGACGGGAGTTGTGGCGTTGGTTTGGAGTTGACCATCTGGGATCTATGTCACGTATCAGATATATGACTTTCAAAAATCTCAAGTTTGGGACATAAATGAGAGTAAAAATACATACCTGGGAGACGGCTGGGCCAGCGGCAGTTGTTGGGACTTGAATTTGACCGTCTGGAATCTGTGGGGTTGCGTTAGATGTTGATAAATGAAGCAAGGTGGTTTGGAGGGAAGTATACCTGGGTAACTGGAGTGCCAGCTGGGGCGGCCGTGGGGACCTGTACTTGTCCATCGCTGATCTGGGTGACTGGAGTAGGAGCAACAGTGGGAACTTGAACCTGGCCATCGGAGATCTTTATATTTATATTAGATGTTGATTCAGGAATGTCATGGTGGATTCAAGACTTACCTGCGTAACTGGCTTTCCAGCGGGGGCAGATGTGGGGACTTGAACCTGTCCATCTCCGATTTGTGTAACGGGAGGAGCAGGAGCAGCTGTTGGGGCTTGAACTTGGCCATCTCCGATCTTTTTCCAAGTTAGTTGTTGATGTTGTTGATGCTAAGCGAGATATTTAGAAATCGACCTACCTGAGTGATTGGAGTTCCAGCTGGAGCTGCAGTGGGGACTTGAACCTGTCCATCTCCGATTTGTGTAACGGGAGGAGCAGGAGCAGCTGTAGGAACTTGTACTTGACCATCTCCGATCTTTTTACATGTTAGATTGATAGTTCATGACATGAGAATGGGCTTCACATACCTGAGTGACAGGAACTCCTGTGGGAACTTGTAGCTGGCCATCACCGATTTGTGTTACTGGAGCCATTGGAGCTTTTGTTGGGGCCTGAACTTGGCCATCTCCGATCTGTGTGACTGGGGGAGCGACCGCTGTAGTGCCTTGGGGCTGACCATCACCGATTTGAGAGACAGGAGGAGCGGCAGAGGTGAATGTTGGCTGTCCATCAGGTTGCTGACCAGCACCGCCAGAAGCACCACACGGGAGAACATTGATGAAGACAGGCTTGCATTGCTCAGCCCAGGCGCGGTCGTAGAGGTTGGAGAAATCTCCACTCTGGCATGCGTAGAAGACAGCCGAGCCACCAATGGCCAAAGAACCGTTCTGGCAGACTGAGAAGCCTGCAGTGTAGAGTGCGCCAGCTTGGGGTGGAGGTCCATCGAATTGGAATTGGTAGTTGGCAACGATGGAACCGATGCGGCCTTGAGAGTCGGTAAGGACACCGTTGGCGAGCTTCGCAGTCAAGAGACCTTCTTTTCCGCAAGTGGATGATTGACGCTGATGACAAGTCAGTATGGATATTCCCAATGTGATTCGAGTAACATACCTTTGCCATAGCAGTAGAGGAGCCATTGACAATGGTTATTTGGAAGTCACCGTTATAGCTTTGGGAGCATCCTGGTGGAGAAGGTGTATCAGGGGCCTTGTTGGATGGGCCACCTTGAGGAAGGGCAAAGGCAACAGAGGCCAGAGCAGCGAGAGCGAACGTAGTCTGCATGTTGAGCGAATGAACAGTGCAGTAGGATGTTTCAATTGAAAACGAATGACAATTGAACAAGGGGATGAGGCACGGGGTTTAAATATTCTCGAGGTAAACTAAAGGATAACGAATTTCGAGAATGAGGAGGCGGGAAGCTTTATAAAGAGTGGTTGATCAGGCTTCCAAGCCCCATGCTACAGATTGAAGAACTACACTAACAAGGCCCAATTGGCGTAAGATCTTTCTTTCAACTCGAGAAAGAGGAGAGGCAGGGGATAGTAGTGAGTTTCCTACCCATGATGACGGAGATGTGGGGTACTGGATGATGGTAACTCTGCACATCTGACAGCAAGCAATGACTTCTTCCCCGAAAAAGGAGCAGAAGCGACAGTTTCTTAACGGCAGAAGCAGTAGCTCAAGGAAGCTTCGGGAAGGAGGCTGGATGATCAGCATACACCTTTGTTGAGGGCTTGAAGTGGTGATGTTCGTGCGGAATAGACCTCCCTGTAGATTTGGCGGCTAAAAAGCCAGTGGTTGGTCGTTAGGTGGTCGCTTCGGGCTGAATGGAGGGGTGCCACAGTGTTAGAGGGGTGCTAAAAGCTCTCTAGGGAGCTTTTCTGCAGAAATGTGGCCCATGTCGATTGTAGTGGTTGCACCGTCGAAGCACTATCTCTGTAGCTCCTGAGCATCAGGCCAATGACACATCATGCAAGCTCGTAACAAAAACAGGGGAGGTCGGAAAAGTCAATACGAAGACATGCACGGAGGGCCGATTTGAGATTTTGGAAAGCCATCTCTGTCCGAGTGCAACACTCTCATGGATCATGATGTTGAAGCTGATGTGATGTGGTGCTGAGGGGTTCACTTGAAGGTGGGGCGGCCCTTGGCAAGAGGCAAATCCGGGGGTTTTTGATTGGGGGGGGGTTTCTCCCGGCTGAGGGGAAAGCTTGATTGCACAAAATATATTGCAACTCAGTCAATTAATTTTCAAGCGTCGTATCCTGGCTTGGTCAATGTATATTGACTGTTGGTAGCTAGGTCAATGTTCATGTGACTAGACATGTCACCGAGTTTGGAGGTGGCCTAGGAGATCGAGAGATCGTGAGAACGAAAGTCGTCAAGACGGCGTCGTCCAGGGATGTTGTCCCGCTGTCGGTCCGGATGGAGGGTGGTGCGAATCGAATGCATCTGCATGGCTCGAACAGCCCATGCTTACGGGACAAAAGTTATGTGCAGCTGGATCCGATTTAACCCTTTACATCTATTCTATGATACGTTCGGCTTACCACACCTTTTATTCCGTACCCCACAAAACAAATGGCTCAAAAGCTGTCAAGAGTTTGCGAAACATATCCTTGTCGTAGCCTCCTGTGTGATGCATGTTGTTGAGTTCTTTTTTCTTGTGGATTCCATTCAGCCAAACAGAGTGTTGCTTCCTGAGTTGCACATGAAAATACCCCTTTCATGGCTGGGCTGTTTTCCAGCCAGTTAGAATTTACAGCGTTTATCAGCTCTCCAATTTGTCTCCTTCCATTCTCAGAGCTGCGGTGTTTCGACTCCCTGGGATGAGACGCCATGGCAACCAATGCCTCTGTAGTTTTCTCGCTCCCTTTTCCCGTTCCCAACTCTGATTATCCAATGTTTGACGGCTGTGATTATTCTGTTTCGTTTTCGTCTCCTGGATTCAGCTGCTATCATCCGATGTTTGACAGCTGATGTCACATTTTGCTCGTCTCGGCTGCCTATGTCGAGGAGAAGCGGCTCGACATACCCATCATCACATGTTAGTTGTCACACATGTTGCATATTCATCCTTTTCCGGTTGGCCAGGATATCAATGGGCTGAATATTCACATCAAATTCTCCTATTCACTTCAACCACACATTCAGCTCTGCCTGATGGAACTATTGGCTCCATTCTTTTGTTCAGAGTCCTGATGGCTGGATTGGTGAAAGGAGACGTCTCACGTGAGACGGAAATGCCCCTGAATTGCTAGTTGCTGAGCAACCAGGCACCTTGCCATAGATCTGCAAGCGAGTTGTAGTGACCAATATGATAATGTGTTACAAGAGATACCAATGCCATGGTAAGTGGTGCAGACTCGTGCTATGTATCACGAGCTTTTGAGAGAGGAATGTCTACCCGGTTTTGTGATGCAGCTGATAGTTCCTGGGTACAGAAAGATATTATTAGAGAGGCCGAGATCATGGAATATTTTGCTAAATGAAAACCCCTATCTTTATGGAAATTGAGAGGTTTCGAGGAGTACAAGATAAGGGCTCGAGATGCCGGAAGGAGGGAACTGTGCGACGATGTCCCCAACAACAGTTCCGGAGCAGACTTATTGACAAGCTTCAATTATCTGCCACCACTTATCACAGAAATTCTCTTCTCTAAAATAAGTCCCAAGTATGTCTGATGGTACATCGATCCTTCATGTTGCGATTGCCTCGGTCCGAAACCTTGAGCAGTGCATCAAGTTCGGACAACTGCCCATCAAGCTATCCGTTTCCTTTCCTAGCCTTTTTCCACTGTTTCTTTCGCCGATTTGACTGAGGCTAACATTTTATACTCTTCGTTCTCTTATTGATCTCAAAACTCACCCCCCAGCTAATCCGTTGTCCCATTTCCATGTGTGGGGACTTGAGCCAAAGTTAAATAATTGACGAGCCCTGGCAACTCTTCAACCCAGATATTCGATTAATTTCAGTTCAATTGCAGATAGTTATTTTCATATCTGTGGAAACTTGGACATTGCATTCCGTCTGACGTCCTTAGAAGTTTCATGAGCGCCTCTTGTCTAAACGTATTCACCAAAGAAAACCAAAGAGATGACAATTTAATGTTCGGAAACCCCCTCTACGCGTCTTATGCCAAAATATCGCAAAAATAATGAGCACGTAAACGTCACAGGCAAAAGCATTGCACCGGTGTTCCTTCCCAGCCCAAACAAAACATCACTTCGGCTATTTCAGGAGTTCGGTTCCAGTTCGGGCTTTTTCCCGTGCCAAGTCCGCTTCACGCCCTTCCCAGGTAACGTTCCATCATCAACATCGCAGCTTTACAATTCAATTCATTCCTTCGTAGATTCCATCATGTACATCCTACAATATTCCACATCCCATGCAATGGAATTTCATCTCTTCCCCAAATTACCAACAGAGCTGCGCTTCAGGATCTGGACATTCAGTCTCCCAAGCCCCCGAGAATTCGGCCCCATCGGCCCCAAAGGAAGCGAATCCCACCAATCGACAACCAACACCACCACCGCAGAGACCGAGGGAGAGATATCGGATTCTGGCTCAGATATCCCAGCTCTGAATATCAACCATGAATCCCGCACCGTAGCCCTGCAGCACCTAATACGTGTCTGGGACGACAACGCCAGCAAAGTAATCTACGTAAACTACGCCCTCGACACCTTCACATTCACCAGCATCGACTATCTCCTGCATCTGGTTCGGAGGAGCGGGTTGATGGGCGGCGGGGGTCCGTTTCCATGCTGTAGAGATATGGAGAACATGCAGGGGATCAAGATCATGTTTACGATCCAGAGTTTGAGTTTGCATTTGAGGATGTGTCTTGAGCGGGTTTTGCAGCCGTTTAGGGTGTTGGAAGAGATTGTTGTTGTGGTGAAGATGGCGTTCAAGGGGGATATGTATAGGAGCAATTCGATTGAGAAGAGCGTGGTGAAGACAATTGGGGATGCGAGGGGGTTTGCAGAGGAGATTTTGGAAAGGTGGGGTAAGGGAGAGGCGAGGAAAGATTGGAAAAGTCCGGAATTGATCATTGAGGAGTTGAGGGTTTGAGTTTTGGAACGCTTGGAGGCGAGATTCGAGATGGCATTTGCCCATGGGTTGCAACGTCGGCAATGTTTCCTAGATCGAGGGAGCGACCAAGACAATACAGCCAACCGATCCTCAGCGCCGAGGCTTTTCAGAGAACACGCCAACATCAATTGCCAACACTATCATTTACACAACTACACCCAAGACACCCGATGGAAGTGATTGAGGATTACATTCAAGCTTTCTCTTTCTCCTCAATCACCAACAACTGCTTTCCCAGATCAACGAACGTCTCCCCCATGCCTCTGAATTCAATACCCAGCATGTTCTTAGCTTTCTCACTGCTACAATCATAAGCACCCTCAGGCAGCAGATTTCCTCCTGGGGTGCCAATTGGAGTCCTCTCAGCGAGTTCAGGCAAATCCTTCCTCAACACATCGGCTATCTGCTGCGACGAGACCTGTCCTGCGCAGATGATGAATCTCTGCCCCGAGGCCTCGGGCACCGTTGCTGCTCTAACGTGTGCGAGTGCAAGATCCTATTATAATTAGTACGCTTTGCATGATTCTGAGTTTCAGGATTGAGATCTTACTCGGACGTCGGTATAGACGTGCATTCCATTCGGAGGAAGCTCAGAATCTTTCTTGGAATAAATGAAGAGCTTGTAGATTCTCGAGTTCGATTCATTGAGCTCCTTAGGGCCGGAGATCGAATGTCGAATAGGACCGTACACCATTGGAGGTGTCAGAGTGACAAGATCGAAGTTTGGCTTTTCGGTCTTGATGAAGTCCCACGCTGTGCCAATTGTCAGCATCCTGAAACCGAGACAGATAGAAGGAAGGAAATTGACGTACCAGATAGCTCAGCAAACTTCTTGCTAGCTTGATATCCTGTATTCTGCGTCCCAGAAAGCGCTGCTTCCCACGTCGTTGGATTCCAATCTTCCTCGGTGTACACTTTCCTTGGGACAACAGGTGCAGCTGAGAAATCAACCACAGCAGCGCAACTACTTGTGATGACGACTCTCTTGACAGTCGGAGCATGTGCCTTGACCGACTGCAAGACCTCCAAAGTACCCTTGATAGCAGGATCCAGGAACTCACGATTACTCGAGATGACGCGGTACAAGAAGGGCGATGCTGTATGGATGACTAGATCGAACGGCGGGTTTGACTTGACGACTTCGTCGAATGCACCGGGAGATGTGATGTCTGGCACGATGCCGAAGTCGAGTTGAGATCCGTGGTTAGGGAAATCAGCGAGAACTTGTTGGGCTTTGGACTGGCTGCGGACGATACCACGGACTGAGTGGCCGGCGAGGAGGAATTGTTCCAGGACGTGAGAGCCAACGAAGCCGTTTGCGCCTGTGAGGAGGACTCGTTTGGCCATGGTTCGTTATTGATGGTTTGAATATCTGAGATGAATTGGAATAAGATTCGCTGGGATGTTTTGTGTTGAGGTTGAAGCTTGGATTGCAAGCCTTGTGATGTCGTGCCCCTCACTTTATATGCCCAGTGAAACGTTGAGGACTTTAGTATTGAATACAGACCTCAAAATCAAAATCGGACATAAGTAACTCCTAGAACATGAATCTAATGATGACGGAAACATAAGCATTACTGCATATCCAGTAATAATAGAAAGAATCCACCATCATGGCAAGAGAAGTTCCGTTGGCGAATCAGCAGAATGCAAGTCAGCAAGCGGGTCTGCATCAGGGTGTGTAAGCAGCCCAAGCGATCGGCGATAGCTCGACTCTACGCCGAATCAGGAGATATCTCAACGATGAAGGATGGTTTGAAAGCGGAAACATATATGCCGCTTATTTTTAGAGATCGGAATTGACGATAACTGGAGATTATGCAAAGTTTAGAAGGTTTGTGACGGAAAATCGGCAGAGAATTGCTGACATGAAGTCATGGAGATGTGAAGTACGAAGCTTGGCATCACGATGGTCTTCGATTTTATTGAAGTACCATGAAGACGGCACTCGATTGGATTTGGAATGAGAGCAGTAAAGAAACATTGTTCATACATCTACCTCAAGTTTCGATTCATCATCGCTGTCAAAATGTCAGAAACAATGCGCGCAATCGGTATTTTCTCAATCCTCGCCTCTCTGTTCAGATCACCACTGACGCAAGTAGATATCCAAAATGGCACCGGGCCCGCAACATCTCTATTCCTGAATACCAGTGTCTCAAAACCTCGTCCAGCATCATCTCAAGCAGTCGTCAAAATCCACTCTTTCGGCCTCAATCGCATGGACTTGATGCAGCGAGAGGGGAAATACAACGTCCCTCCTCAGGCAGGCAAGACTCTAGGTGTCGAGTTTTCTGGCTGGGTAGTGGAATTGGGTGATGGCGAGACGGGGGATTTCAAAGTTGGCGATGAGGTGTTTGGGTTGGCTTATGGAGGTATATTGAATCTCTCGATGAGCATGAGAAGTGATTCAAGGAGTGATGTACGACAGAGAAATTTGACTGACGAATGATTGTTTTGTGTAGGCGCATATGCAGAGTACCTAGCAACATCAACGAAGATGTTGATCCACAAGCCGAAAGAGATTTCTTGGACAGTCGCAGCTGGTATTCCGGAAGTGAGTAATCCCTTTTCGCACACATCGCATAGCTTTTCTAACACCCAACAGACATGGATCACCGCAACCCAGGCCCTTCACCTAGTGGGCTGCTTCAAGCCGGGTGACAACGTCCTCTGGCACGCTGGAGCATCATCCGTCTCGATTTCCGGTATCCAACTCGCTCGAGCCAATGGAGCAGGCAAGATCTTCGTCACTGCGGGATCAGACGAGAAAGTTGAGTTCTGCAAGACCCTTGGTGCGACAGCTGGATTCAATTATCACAATCAGGATTGGGTGAAGGGTATTCTTGCCGCTACAGATGGACACGGTGTCGATGTGATTGTGGATTTCATTGGAGGTGATTACTCGCAGGGTAATTTCGAAGTTGCGGCCATGGATGGGCGGATTGTCCAACTTGCTAGTCTTGGAGGGTCGAAGTTGGGAGCTGGGTTGGATATCGGATTGCTTGAAAACAAGAGGTTGAGATGGGAGGGGAGTAGATTGAGGAGTCGAGAATTGGAGTATCAGAGTCGATTGAGGGATTTGCTTGTCGAGTTTGCGTTACCGAAGTTTGTGGATGGGACGTTCAAGGTGCCGGTTGAGAAGGTCTTTTCTTGGAAAGACATTCAGAAAGCACATGAGTTGATGGAGAGTAATCAGTCGAAGGGGAAGATCATCTGTTTTGTCGATTAGAAGTCCAGTGAACCCAGGTTTGTCTGGTTATAGTTGCGGATATTGGAGAGTTTCGGGAAGACTTTTTTTTGTTTTAGTAAAACAAAATAGATTATCAATACAAAGTTATCGGCCTAATTGCTTTCGAGAACAGGGTTTGAATTGAAGTTTTAAACTAGGTTTCGTAGATCTTTCGAAGTCGTTTGTTGGCTTGAACGCGACGAAGATCGGATAAGAAGCGTGGAAAAGCGATGAATGGTGAAGGAAGGGGAAATCCTGGGCAGAGGAAAAGCTGGCGTAACTTATTTTCCCCATCATCGCTGTCTCGTGGAATAAAATCCTTCGGATTTATACGAGGATGCAACGGGGTTGTTTTCCTACATAGCTGAGTTCAGTTGTATAACAAAGATCAGTAAACTCTTCGCTACCATATGTTTTCTTTTCGCTAGCCCCACGCCATACATCATCCAAATTCTCTATGTCCCAACAAGCCTTAAGCTCGGTTGGTCGCAGTGACTCTCCTCCATTGCCGTACAGCAATGGTAAGATGCTTACGGAGCTGGCCTTTGTGGCTCGGCACTCTTATCTAACCATCGTAGGTAGGTTGTTTGGATCAAGAAGAGTTAGGCACTGAACCATACGTGGCCGCCAGCTCTCAAGACGGCATTCTCCATCACCAGAACATCCATGGCAGCGTTCATACCACTGCCTAACTACCTCAAGTTCTTTTCTGCCATTGTGGATACCCACTCTCAAATTCTGCAAAGTAAACTTGTTCGCGAGGCTTAAGTGGAAGCGCCATGGCCCCGGTTCCTCCTCCATCGTATCCGGAACATATTCGCTTTCGTCATCACTTTCACCGCCTTGTAGTGCACCGCCGTCCTCATCTTCATCCCCATCTTCGTCCTCATCGATTTCCTCCCTGCACAGGCGAAACCATGCCGCTATTTTGAGATCAGGAAAGAAATCGTGAAAGCGAAAAGGTGCAGTAACAAAGGGCAATCGCAAAGTTCTTGTCTCCGCGCCACATACAATGAAGTTTTGCAATTTATGGAATGTCAACATGGTTGGTTCCCAACCATGTGTTGGATGGACCACCAGATAATCCACAGCCCAGTCAATGTGACAAGAGTAGAACGGCAGAGGATTCACCGCGGCATCGTAGTGTCGAAGGGCATAATTCCGAGACTCTTGATTGATCTGGAGTGCGATTGAAGGGACTTGTGGTTTTCGGATGTCAACCGCCCGTATCCTAGGAAAAGTAAATTTCCAGATTATACAACGCAGCTCGGACGGCAGGCTTGCGAACGAGATTTTGTGGCGCTGTGGACGGGGAGGCTGAGCAAAGAATGCCTTGAAGAGGTGATGTGAATCGAGTTTTATGAGGTACTGTCGGTCGAGGGGAGACTTGTATTCGTATTTCGGGTGATTGAAGTGGGATTTGAGGTTGGCCGAGGTGCGATAATGGGAATGGAGGGGTTGTCTGCTGGAATTGCTGATGCCAAAGACTGAATCGAGGCGTGCAAGTTGATATGAATCGTAGGAGGATTTGTAGGCATATTTCGGACGATTGAGATTGGCGTCGGATTGGATTGAGCGACTTTCGTGTACGACGAGAGATCGGTCGGTGTCAGACTTAAAGTAGCGGACTGAGTCAAAGGGTTCAAGTATATCCCGGTTGTAATGGGTCTTAAGGAAATAGTTCGAATCATATGGATCTTTCTTGAGCGTGGGGAGGACCGTGCTAAGAAAGCTTTCGGAACTTTGGGGCGGTGATTCTGTCGACATCTGGTACATTTAAGAATAGGTGGAAGAACTGGGTGAAGGGAAAGCCGCAGCTATGTGAACTTCCAAGAGAAACAATTAGAACGAAACTTAGAAGTAATGTCCGGAGTAGATGAGGAATGGGAAGGAGGAAGGGAGAACATTTGTGCGTGCTAGGAACCACGACGATGTCATAGGTGACAAAACTGCCAGTTAGTACGAGGCTATAAGGCCGACGAAGCTATCACGAGGCTGAAGCGCTTTCAAGGGTCTTCTGAAGGGCACTGCGCCCTCGTCAGCTTGCTGTTGGCGGGAGCTAGTCGTTGAGCCAATCCCAGTGAACGGAAAATGACTATTCCCTGGACAATTGTATCCTTAAGGCTTACAGGCCAAAAGAGCCCTGCACAAATAAGCAAGTTGATACTTAGCAAGAACCAAAGTAGTTGAAATTGGATGCAGAAGCGAGTATAGATGCAAATAAGGACGCGTAAAGTAAATGGGTATGTGCGAGTGTAAGTATCCATCATCGAGCCTCAAGCTCCACGATGGGCAGCCACAATGAACACCATAACGCCCCCAAAAAGTATGCCTCCTTTTAAATGCCAAGACTACTGCACTTGTCCAACCCAATCCGATCCCATCCCAAAGCCAAAGCCAACGCCAGCTTCAATGCCATCGACTAACCCCGGCATTTTCATACGCCCAAGCATTCCTGTTAGCCCATTCCTCTCGTATGTTCAAATACTCTGTGCCCACAGAACCCACTTCTACACCACAAACTTTGACGCCTGTAAATGTACAGTCTCCAAATACACTGCCTCCGATAGTGCCTTTCAGACTGCGGCCATTTGGACCACAAAATGTCAGGCTGTACAGCTCAGAGTCGGACCCAAGTTCGATTACTCCTTCGCCTGTTTCCTCGCTTCGGTAGCGATAGTTCCACGTGGGATGTTTCGCGGAAGGTTGTGCAATGGATTTGAAGTAGAATGATTCTGGAGTAGGACTCCGCCTGGCTTCGGCCTCGTCGTCAGCGTCGTCATCATCTTCCTTTTGGCCGTATGTATCGCTCGACTTTTCACTTGTCTCGTCCTCTTCCTTCTCGTCCTCTTCCTTCTCATCCTCTTCTTCGGGCTTTTCCTCCTCATCAATGTCGTCACATTTCATGGGCCGCGTCGATGACGTTATTGTATCACCCTTTTGCCTCTCGAAGCGAAGAACTCCAGTCAGAATACCAAAATCAAACTCCGCGAACATCTGAACACCTTTCTCTGTTGTCTCGACGAAGATCTTCATCGTAAGACTTTCCACGTCCCAGCTTTCTTCAATGTGGGGACAGCTGATCCTCCATGAACCCGTCACATCCCAGTCCTTGCTGTTCGCTATGGCCTCCTCAGTCTCCATTTGTTTTGTCCTCATAACTTTATTCTTTCGTCGCAGTTCCTGCTGTCCTTCTTCTTGTTCGCGCTTCAACCGCTGGGTCTCCCTCTCAATCATCCGTACTTTCTCTGTCACTGTTGCCCTGTCCTGCCCGACCACGACCCAGTACTTCGCCATTCGCACAACGGTGTCCCCATCGGTTGGGGCATGAGTGTACTCGCATCGCAAACCTAGCTCTCTAGCTGTCTCTCTGATACTTGCAACGAAATGAGTTGTCAACAACACAGTCTCCTTGCTCTTCGACCCCGCGGGAAATGTTTCCTTCAAATAACGTCTTGGATTCTTTGTGGCCTTCTCCTCGTCGGACATATTATGCATCCAATTGCTCTCTCTGGCCTCTCGGTTCCTTGTCTTGAATTTCTTCTTCGCCCTGTCCAACAAGTCTAATATATCTTCCGAGATGCAATCCTCCTCGTGGCCCCTCAACGCATTCTGCATCTCCTCGATGTTTCCATCTGAACTCAAGCCGCGAAACACGCATTGGCTTTGCCACCAGCTCCTGGGCTTACTGTCATGTCTCGGTTGGCGTGCCGCGATGGTGCCTCTTGTGGTTCGAAATGGTTCGAGGAGGGGAATGTATTGCGCAACATTCCTAGCGTAGGGATGATCTTGGAACTCTAGTTGATAACCGTCGAAGGAGAAGATCCCAGCATCATTCGCCACGAGTATCTGCGATACTGGAGGGTCTGAGTTGTCGTCAGAGTCGGACTCGGATGCCATGATAGTGAAGCATGGGAGGCATTGGAAATGTACAGCGAGTAAGAAGGAGAAGAGAAGTGTTGGGATTGAAGATGCAGAGTTATGGAGATTTAATTGAGGGTGGAGGTGGAGGTGGACTACACTACCTCACTTCCCTCCCTTACCCCCCTACCTCCCTGGAACTAGTCCTACTGGCTGGGACGGGGGCCACGGGAAGACGTGACCAGACCCTGGAATAGGAGCTTGGGGGGAGCTTGGGACGCCGCCGGGGATGCGCCGGAAGCACTTTAGACTTTTCAACTCCACAGCGCTGCAGCCGCCAAAAATCAATGCGTGCTTAGCCTGTAGAGTTAGAGCCCGCAGCGGCCGCCCCCTATCCATGAACCCATCCATCATCCCACGATCCCACGATCCTCAAATCCCTGGATGTGAGATCCGGCGGGCATTTCCAATGTTCCATACCTGAGACCCTCTCTCCTTGACTTCTAAGTGTATCAGGAATGGCCAAAAGCTCTAAGTGTATGCGAGGCATCGGAGAAAGATCAATCAGCTATATACTACGTTACTTGACGAAGTTATTGCATTGTCAAGGTCCAGCACTACCACTCCAAGTGTATGATTCTACTGGCCATTCATGTTCCTGCATCTGCACAGCCTGTACCATCGCCATGCTTTTATGCAACCTTCATCACTTTATAACGAGGAGGTGCTATTGAATCATCGCTTCTTCGCCGTTGCGATTGGTTGCAAAAGTGCAATGCTTTACATTAGAATGTGCATTAGACGAAGGTTTGCGCACTTGATAGTCGCCGCTGTCATCCAACCATGGGAAAAATTCCAGTCTCTGGGGTCCGAGAAACACGTTGAGGAGAGTTCGGTGCAGCGAACATCCCTCTTGTCTCAGGAGCGCGTGGCAAAAAAAAGAAAGGAAACATACTCTGTACCTAGGCGAGATTATTTAATGATGTTTACTAATCGATTAATAAGTACGCGAATAACTGAATTCGAGGCATGGCTTCAAGACTTCAAGACATACCAGTAAGTATATGTTCTTGGTATCAGCAATGCTATGGTATTCTATTACGGAGCGGAATATCCCTTTGGGATACTAGCATGCGACATCATGCAGCATCATGCAGCAAAGCATCCCCGGATTGCCACCAAGCTCCACTCACACCTGCTCGTAACCCTGTACTCCAGTAGTGACCCAAGTCGACAGCCGTCACTCTCTCCTATCAAAATTTGCTGCCAATCAGCGGACTTGGGTGAAATCCTCAGTGAGAGCCCCTGAACGTTCAGAAATATCGATATCGTCGATGTGCTAATCTTTGATAGAAAAGAAACCCTGCTTGGGAATCTTATTGTATTGTGAACTATGAGAAAGCAAAAGATCGACACAACCTTGAGAAAGTATGATGTGACACGGATCACAATGGTATTCGAGGGTTCGATTTTGATCTCTGATCAATGACCCGACCCCTGGACCCTTCGTGGATGCAGAAGAAGTCCTTATCCTATGTTCACTCTATGATAGGCCAATGCTGAAAAGAATCGACCCAAGTGGTGTCGATTCGTCCTTAATTCGATGCTTTGCTGCCGCTCAAGACTAGCATTGAGCCTGCATCAAGCCTCAATCCTTCGTTCTCTGCTCGGTGGAGTCTTGCCAAGCTGCAAATATGCGAACAATGTACGAGGTTCAACTGCGCTCCAGCTCTCTGAAAGTTCGATCTTGGACTCCAAACGTTAGGAGTGGACTAGTAGAAGGATACAGACTTTTATCTCTTGCATTTAAAGCCCCGAAGAACTATATTT
The DNA here is from genome assembly GCA_017366145.1 of Cadophora sp. M221. Classification (NCBI taxonomy): domain Eukaryota; kingdom Fungi; phylum Ascomycota; class Leotiomycetes; order Helotiales; family Ploettnerulaceae; genus Cadophora; species Cadophora sp. M221. The sequence goes on along the minus strand of JAFJYG010000201.1, from coordinate 237 downwards.
CGCTCCCTTCAATAGCGCTTGCGTTTCCGATCAGCAGAACAAGAAACACTTGAGAAACCGGAAGGGAAACACGAGGCCGCGGAGATAAACCACACGCCAATTTATTCCTTGTCACTTGCTTCCAATATCGTACCTGATACTGACATATCTCTTCATAGGAACGACCTCGCTTCGTTCCTATGAAGAGATATGTCAGTATCAGGTACGATATTGGAAGCAAGTGACAAGGAATAAATT